>NW_023611236.1:0-113868 GCF_013339725.1 Rhipicephalus microplus | reverse complement strand
TTCTTAAGGTTCGCTCACGTGGGGCTGCTTGAAGTGACTATAAAATTGTTATTTTATTGTTTTATTTGGTGCTAAGCGCTATTTTAAGTGTTTTTTTATATAAAAGCCTCTAGAGTACGTTTTCATATTTTTACGTCTTCGTTGATGGTTGGTGCAATAAATAATAAAACACAAGTTTTAGATTAAATAGGAGCGCACACCTTGGGAATACGCAGTTTAGATTGTGGTGGGTCTCACTTTTGCATTTTGCCATTTTTTGCACTTGTCATTGTGTTGGCAGTCACTTTTGAATTGATTTGTTAAGGGAGTCCCGCCGCGGTGGTCTATAGTGGCTAAGGTACTCGGCTGCTGACCCGCAGGTCACGGGATCAATTCCTGGCTGCGTCGGCTGCATTTCCGATGGAGGCGGAAGTGTTGTAGGGCCGTGTGCTCAGATTTGAGTGCATGTTAAAGAACCCCAGGTGGTCGAAATTTCCGGAGCCCTCCACTACGGCGTCTCTCATAATCATATGGTGGTTTTGGGACGTTAAATCCCACAAATCAATCAATCGATTTATTTTATTTAGGACGGCTTTGTTTGCGGCATCTTTGGTGTTGTGCGCAACGTGGAAGCGCAGCGTAGCATGCGTATATATTGGCTTCAAGAAACGAAAATAAACAGTTGGTAGTCTGCGCTGTTTCCTGTATCCCTTGTTTTCCTTCAAGTTTGTGCAGCAAATCAATTTTTCAAGTATGAACCAACCAGCGTGCTAAAATGTTTTGGATACTTCGACCTTGCTGTGGCAACAACCGGTACTTCTGTGTGAAATGCTGACACTTGAAGACTCAATGAAGATATTCATCGAGATCTTCATCGGACCCCCCACAAGGGGCCGTGGAGATTATCAGATAATATTTTGATGATAATATAAGATAATATTTCGACGTGCATTTTGCTTTTCTCACTGAGGCTTTTTGAATGACCACATTGTGAGGTTCAGGTGCATAGGTGCGTTCCAGTGCGGCATATCTAGCAGGCATGAGCACGAAAGTGACCAGCTTCGGCAAAGCATGCTACAACAGACTAGCACGTCTGCTGGGAACCCAGCTGACAATGACCAAAACATGGAGGTTGTTTAAGAAGGAGCAAGAATACAGCGAGCAGTCTTAAACGTCCTTATGACTGCGCCAGAAGTATCAAAACTTAAGGTCATTTTGGCGGTTTTGGCGTAGGCGATATATCTTACGCAATCCATGTTATTCTTAAAGAGAGAAAATGTGACAATTGCAAGGACGTAGTAAGCGATAATACGGAAATGAATATTTAACCGGCAATTCTGCTGTACAGACTCGTAAAGAAAATTAAGGAAGCGTTGTTTGCATTGTAATGGTTGGCTGTGAGTGCACATGCGCACAACTTTTCTGTTGTAGAACAACTTGAAACAAAGCCAGAGCTTAGGGAGACCAATGGTCATTGCCAGATAGTCGCGTAATTAACGCTGGACTCGCTGACAGGCGAAGACATGACGCGGTTTGACTGCTGTGACTATGGACATCATAGCGAACAAGTAATCAAACGTTCACTGCGGGACAGTGAGACTGCTGAATAATTCCTATTGACATCTGAATGACAAGGAACGACAGGAAAAAGACAAGTCCAGAAAAAGGAAACTCGACACACTTGCCAATGCATTAGTGCACGAGTGATTAGAAGAAAAGAAAGTGCAGAAGAAGATTGAAGTGTGTACGCTTATTTGAGTTTTGAAGCATTCGCAGTTTTTTTAGCATGTGAATGCTTATTACAAATATAACAAGAATTGTAATTGACGAAAGGTCATTGACTATGGAGCTTTCGTGAGTCAAGCTTCGGCGCACATGTGACACGTCACGCGATGAGCTTCCAGGTATTGACAAAGTTTCTTTTGGTGGCGTTGTCGAATGACCTCGTTGATGGACTCAGGCGGAAAATTAAAATTGTATAATTTCATATAAATTTAGTCAAGTGGCTTCATAGAACCAGCACGAGGTTCAGAAGCGGAGTTCCACCAGCTATCATTCTTTCGCGATAGTAGTATCTGGTATTTAAGATACATAAGTACCGGAAGTACAAATACATGTACTCGTCTAACAAGACGTAGTACGACTCAGATAGAAGATACCCAAATAGTATCGAAGTGAGTATCCAAGATCTTCGATGCTACGCAGCCCTGCTTGTTAGTCTCGCTCTTTCATTCGCTATGCTTTGTTTGTCGTATAATATAGAACGGAGACAGTCAAAACTGTTATCCGAGACCAGGTAGGAGCGTAGGCCTAGCTATCAAAATCAGCGACAGTCCGGGCCGAGTGTCTCGTGCTTAGCACTGACAATGTGTGTGCCGAGATTTGCATGACCCACTACAATCATCATTACATATTTCCCCCTCGCTGAAGATAATGCCAAGTAAGTGTTCTAAGGTGTCGTGAGGACAAGTGGTTCGTGATATGGTTTGAGGCGATTCACATGTACGATTTCGCGGCCTCGGCGACGCATGTCCACAGTGGCCGTGAGGGGTTCGATGAGGTAGTTAACAGCGGAAGTTTGTTCTATGACGCGATAAGGTCCATGGTACCTGCTGACAAACTTTGTAGAGGTACCAGGAGCAGCACTGGGGGGCACCCACAGCCAAACAAGAGAGTTGGGCGAAAATTGGTAGTTGGACCGTCCATCGTCGTGACGAAATTTCTGTAGCCCTTGTTCTTGGGTTGTAAGGGTGCGAGCTAATTGCCGACATTCTTCCGCATACCACACGGCTTCGGAAAGTGGTGTGCCTTCGGATGAGTCGGGTCGGTAGGGGAGAATGGTGTCAATTGGAGACGATGGTTCTCGACCATAAAGTAAAAAGAATGGAGAAAAGCCTGTCGTCGCTTGAGGTGCCGTGTTGTAAGCGTACGTTACGTAAGGAAGGATGAGATCCCAGTTGGTGTGGTCGGAGGCGACATACATAGAAAGCATGTCGCCAAGAGTACGGTTGAAACGCTCGGTCAAGCCATTTGTTTGTGGGCGATATGCGGTAGTACAGCGGTGAATTACATGGCATTCTGCAAGAAGTTCTTGAATAACATCCGCGAGAAAGACGCGGCCTCGGTCGCTCAAAAGTTCACGTGGAGCGCCATGACGCAGAACAAAACGTTGCAGCAGGAAAGACGCAACGTCACGTGCCGTCGCGGCTGGTAGAGCGGCCGTTTCTGCATATCTCGTGAGATGGTCGATCGCTACAATAATCCAGCGATTCCCAGCTGATGTATATGGTAGAGGACCATAAAGGTCTATTCCAACCCGGTCGAATGGTCGCACTGGGCACGGTAACGGCTGCATTGGTGCAGTAGGACGGCTAGGATCGTGCTTGCGGCGTTGGCACTCTGTGCAAGATCGAATGTACTTTTGAACGAATGTGTACATGCCGCGCCAATAAAACCGAAAACGTAGCCTGGCGTAGGTTTTAAACAAACCGGCGTGCGCACACTGCGGATCGGCATGGAAAGCAGCACATATGCTGGCGCGGAGATGCCTGGGTATGACGAGTAGCCATTTGCGACCGTCAGGGTGGTAGTTGCGGCGATAAAGTATTCCATCACGGATGGCGAAGTGAGAGGCTTGTCGGTGTAGCGCTCGAGATGGCGGGTGGGCGAGTGTTTCAGATAGGTAATCCATCAGAGACGCAATCCACGAATCTTTGCGCTGCTCCGCAGCCATGTTGATGGGTCCTGATAGTGGAAGGAAGTTGTCTTGGATGGAGACACTCGCAATATCAGTAGAAACAGGCGAACGCGAAAGAGCGTCGGCATCGGCGTGCTTCTGGCCTGAGCGATAAATGACGCGGATGTCGTACTCTTGGAGCCGTAAAGCCCATCGTGCCAAGCGTCCTGAGGGATCTTTGAGGGAGGATAACCAGCAGAGCGCGTGGTGGTCGGTAACAACATCGAAAGGGCGGCCGTACAGATAAGGCCGAAATTTTGTAATGGCCCAGATAATCGCTAGGCATTCTTTCTCAGTTACCGAATAATTTGCTTCTGTTCTTGTAAGAGTGCGGCTCGCGTACGCAACAACATACTCTTGGTAACCAGGCTTTCGTTGGGCGAGTACAGCGCCAAGACCGACACCGCTAGCATCTGTGTGGATTTCTGTGGGAGCGCTTGAATCGAAATGACGCAGTATGGGTGGTGTTGTAAGCAGTTCACGGAGCTTCGCAAAGGCACTGTCGCAAGCTGGAGACCACGCAGATAAATTGCGGTCTCCCTGAAGTAGGTCTGTCAGAGGCGCCATGATCGAGGCGAAATCTCGGACGAAGCGGCGGAAGTATGAGCAAAGGCCAATGAAACTACGCAGCTGCTTGAGAGACGCGGGCCTCGGGAACTCGCGAACAGCACGTAGCTTAGCGGGGTCAGGAAGAACGCCATCCTTCGACACGACGTGTCCGAGAATGGTCAGCTTGCGCGCTCCAAAGTGACACTTCTTCAAGTTGAGTTGGAGGCCGGCTGCAGAGAGGCAGCGTAGAACCTGTTCCAAGCGACGAAGGTGCGTGGGAAAATCGGGTGAGAATACCACTACATCGTCTAAGTAGCACAAACACGTGTTCCATTTGAGGCCTCGTAGGATAGTGTCCATCATGCGCTCAAATGTTGCCGGCGCATTGCATAGCCCGAATGGCATCACGTTAAATTCGTATAAGCCGTCTGGTGTAACAAATGCAGTTTTTGGCCTATCATCCGGATTCATGGGCACTTGCCAGTACCCAGAGCGTAGATCAAGGGAGGAAAAGAAGTCTGCGCCTTGTAAAGAGTCGAGGGCGTCATCAATTCGAGGCAAAGGATAAACATCCTTTCGTGTTATTTTGTTTAGGCGACGATAATCTACGCAAAAGCGTATCTTGCCATCCTTCTTTTTAACTAAAACAACCGGCGACGCCCAAGGACTGTTTGACAGTTGAACGACGCCTCGCTTTAGCATGTCACCTACTTGTTCATCGATGATACGGCGTTCAGTTGGCGAAACACGGTATGGTCGCTGCCGTAGTGGTGGGTGATTACCTGTGTCGATCTGGTGGCATACGGTAGATGTGCGACCTAAAGTAGCGCTGTGACTGTCAAAAGATTGTCGAAACTCGTCAAGGAGGCTCAAAAGCTCACACCTCTGTTGTGGGTTTAGGCCTTCGTCGATGACACGGTTGAAAATGTCGGTAGTGGGAGGGTCATTCACGGAACTACAGGAGAGGGCACTGACTTCCGATGATTCATCAGGAACGTCAAGTGTAGCGATGGTTTCGAATGATTCTATCGAACCAATACATTCGCCTCGAAGTAGCGTAATCGTGAATGGGAACGGATTCTTCACAGGCATGTTGGTCGCACCACCTTGAAGAGTAACGAGAGCGGTTGGGAGCGGTGATAGGTGGCGATGAACGAAAGCAGCGGAAGGCGTGAAGAATGCGGTAGCGTCGACGACGGTGGAACACGACACAGGTGCGAAGACAGTAGCGCGTGGAGGGATTTGGGTGTCGTCACTAATGACCAACTTCGCGTCGGAAGGGCGATCGTGCACTGGTAGCGCATCACCAAGGGGACAAAAGGCGACTTCGGCACGGGCGCAATCAATGACGGCTTGGTGATGGGAGAGAAAATCCCAACCTAAAATGATGTCATGAGAACAGTGCGGGAGTACTACGAACTGGACTGTGTAGGGCACTCCTTGAATTACAAGTCTGGCAGTACACGCGGCCACAGGCTGCACAGGCTGTGCAGTGGCAGTATGAAGACATGAACCCAAGTAAGGCGTTGTCACTTTTCGAATTGAACGGCAAACTTTTTCGGCGATGACAGAAATTGCGGCACCAGTATCAATAAGGGCAAGTACGGGTACACCTTCAAGAACGGCATTAATTACATTCGGCGGCGAACGAAGAGGGCTTGTGCTTTGCGACGAGGACGCAGTTCTTGCCTCGGGAACTGCGTCATTTAGTTTTCCGCGTCGATTGTAGGGGGGCGTCGGCGCATCGGGGAGGGCGAGCGTCGACGTGGAGAAGGAGATCGGCGATCAGGAGCTGGTCGGTGGCTTGGACGAGGAGCGTACAATTCGGGGTCTGGGGTGTATTGAGTGTACGTGTAATCGTTTTCGTATGGACGTAGGTTTTCACGTGAGTGGAGTGGACGGCGGCGGCACAGACGTGCGACGTGCCCAGGTAGACCACACGAAAAGCAGATCGGTCGGTTGTCGGCAGTGCGCCATGGATTAGGGACTCGGCGAAGTGGAGGTCGTGGCGGCAGGGCGGCATAAACAGGAGCAGGCTGTGGAGGCGGCGCTTGGAACGTCTGTGGTCGTGGTCGTGCTGCTGCTTCGGCGTACGTCAATGATGCATTGACTGGTGGCACCAGCTGTGGAGGAAGGACCTCAGACACTTGATCTCGTATAATAGTCCGTAGAGTAGGGCTAAGCGGTGCACTGCGCTCCAGTAGGCCAGAGATGAGCGAGAGTTGGCGGGCAACTTCTTCGCGCACGAAATCTTTGATCTGCGAGAGGAGGACGGGGTCTTGCGAGGGAGTTAAGCCGGACATCGATTCCTGATGTGGGACAGCACGGCGGGTGACGAGACGTTGCCGGCGGAGCTCATCATAGCTTTGGCAGAGCTCGGTAACTTGGGCGACAGTAGCAGGGCTTTTCGAAATGAGCATCTGGAAAGCGTCCTCGTCAATACCCTTAAAAATATGCTTGATGCGGTCCACCTCTGTCATGCTCACATCGACGCGCTTGCACAAGTCAATGACGTCTTCTATATAACTTGTAAAGTTCTCACCAGGCAGTTGAGATCTCGACTGAAGGCGCTGCTTCGCACGAAGTTTGCGGACAGAAGGACGACCAAAGACTTCGCTGAACTTTGCTTTGAATGCTGTCCAGGTGGGAACGTCGGTCTCATGGTTCCGAAGCCATAAGTGGGCAATGCCACTGAGGTAAATGCCGACAGTGGCCCGTCTCGTGGCCTCGTCCCATTTGTTCAAGACACTCACGAGTTCATAAGTAGCCAGCCAGTCGTCGACGTCGTGGTCGTCAGTGCCGCTGAATATGGGAGGATCCCGCTGACGGACCGCGCCGGAGCACACGATGGCCTGGGAAGCCATAGGAGGAGGGCTTGTGGCAGATGCAGTGGTCATGACAGCAGGTAGAGTCCGGCTTCGCAACTCCAGGATTGCAAGGAGACCCAGCAAACTCCACCAATTATAATATAGAACGGAGACAGTCAAAACTGTTATCCCAGACCAGGTAGGAGCGTAGGCCTAGCTATCAAAATCAGCGACAGTCCGGGCCGAGTGTCTCGTGCTTAGCACTGACAATGTGTGTGCCGAGATTTGCATGACCCACTACAATCATCATTACAGTCGGATCATCTCTCCTTCTGAGCAAGTGTTCCTCCTCACCGTTCGAGAAGGAAGAGCAGCTAGCGCATGCACCTGCGAACGGAGAAATATTCTTGCAGATAACAAACAGACGGCATGTTGAGGTCATGACGAATGTTGAGGGGAGGAGGAATACCGAAAGGCACAGAGAGAAGGGATATTTTCTTGAAATTTATGCGACCCAGACGGGTTGTAAGGCTGCAGTGTATGACACTATTGATTGCGATGGATCCTAAACTGCGTGCGAGCTTTCATATCAAGTGCTAAAATTTTCGAAGGTTGTTTATCGGCTCTTAAGGAAGACTAACAGAAAAGTGTGGAAATGCTTAAAATTACGAATGGCACTTTCCAATGTCACGTTATTCTACATTCGCTTCGAGAGCAAGATTAGTGTTCATGCTTTTCGAAATGTTGGCATGTCAAAGCAGTGGACGTTTTTACTGTTTATTGATAGGTGCGGCGCCACTTCTACGGCCAAGGCACTCGTAGTTGAATTTAAGGGCCAGTGTAACCACTTTATAATAAATGTGCCGTTTTCAATACTGCCACTTCGACGTCTGATAGTCTTAGAGGATGGCGTCCTATGAATAAAACACTATAACTCTACCAGTCGGTCGCTGTGTTCAGGAGCTCTGCTTGACACTGACTGCACCCCTGTGCCAAACATTGCTTGAAACGCTACGCTGGTCCCGAAGGTCTTTCGAGGTCGCGACAGCATTTGTTATCGGTGACAGGGAACAAAGGGGCGCCACTTGGGCGCGGCACTCAACTCGGTGTCTACTCGCGGCCAAGTTGCGTGCGCATGCGTCTTCCGAGCGAGGTGGCTTACTCTCCGTCTTTCAGTGCATTCCAGTGACAGAGGACTTGTGACTTTGCCAAGTGTTTCCTGGGCGTCGAGTAGCGACGACCGACTTAGAGCGGGAGACGCTTTTCAGTTAGACGCCGTTGGAGAGAACAGTGTAGGTGCGGCAAAGGTGCGTAGCTGACGCGGGTTAAACAGTGGCTGACAATTACAGCTCACTCTTTACTTTCAGAGAGAAAGCAGTCACATTGAGGTGCGCGTGGTGGCGTTCCTTGAATTACGCTGCCAATCTTTTGCCACTGCTTCTATGCATGTAACAAGCGTTTTCAAATGTATCAGTTTTAAAGCACCTTAGAGTGAAGCCTTGTACTGGTGTCCAAATAGCTTTCCAGTTTGTGTCCCTCAATGACAGTGCTGTGCTTGCTCATGACTGTGGAGTGTGCCAACTTAATTGAGGGTGTGTCAGTTTTGAAACTTTTTCCAGTTACCTTTTGGCACTTCAAGAATTTCGAACCTCCTGTATATTCTTGTATGCGGCCGCATGTTGCTACATGCTGGTTAAATCATATTTAACCATGATATGACCGCCAACCCATACCATGGTTTAGGAGAGCTTTGTATGCTCTGTAAAAGTATTACTTGCTTGGGTCTACCGATAGAGGCAGTGGCGTTATAGTTCCACAGAGCTTTGGCTTAAGCACGCATCCTGAGAAGTTCCGTGCGAATTAACAACTGTGTCATGGGGGAGTTCGATGTCAAACACTTTGCCGATTATATTATTTGTGACAGGCAATTTTAGAATATGGGTCAAATATTTCATGATATATAAAATTATTCAATATGACAAAATCACTTGCACTGCAAGGGTAAAGTAAAGAATCTGATAGCAACAAACAAAAATGGAAGAGAGAGGAAGTGATGGAGACAAATAGAGGGAAAATGCAGCGAAATTAACGAAGCTTGGCAAACTGGAATGAAATACCATAAAAAGCTAGCAGCTAACGCTCTTCTAATCGGTATCGCTTAGCTTTACAGAACATTGGTCCGATCGAATGCAGCCGCTTCTGGGAGCAAAGCGGTTTTCGCATTGTCTACCGTCTCAAGCCGAAATAAGAGGTGAGGACGAAGCACGTATACGAGGCGTCTACCTATGTCTGTAGATATCTCAGCAGGCTTCAGCAGACGGCTCTGGCACATGCTCCAGGGCGGATGACAGCGCCCTCATGATCAAAGTTTGCTGTTGCTGCTCCCGTGGCGCAATCCTCTGCCCCTGCCCAGGCCACTTTGCGCTTGCTACTCCGAAGAGCGGCGGGATCTTTACTCTATCTTTGAGGAGTATTTAACGTCATGCGCATCACTCGTGAGGCAATTTTATCGCTTCTAATGCGACGAAAATGGCCGGCTTAGTTCACTCCCGCTTCAGTCACGCTCCTCCCAACAACTCACGCGCTTTCACTGGCAATTAGGACATACACGTAATTTTTTCAGAGAAATGTTCGAGACAGGCGATGGCTCAGCACTAAGTGGCGCAGACGGCTTAGATGTGCCGATGACAATGGTTTATATACTTTGAAAACGGGTGAACAAGTTTACTATGGTGCAATGTTTAAGGGTAAAGAAACGAATACACATGGTGCAGACTACCACTAGAAGAAATCACTTACGCACCACTATATGCACGAATGTAGGCTACACTTGCCTGTGAATGTCCACGATGAATGCCCGCGCTGAATGTCACACACAGCTGTGATTACTTATAATGCAAACAATCAGGATAATTTTTATAAAACAAAATTTTGACAAAACTGCGAAAGCGTGACTTTCAATGGTTGTGCCTGTGCACTACAGTCTCAGTTTTGCATTGTCACTTGATGTGATTAGAAATCGATGTATACTTGCTGGAACATCACCTATTACCAACTGGCTGGTGTTCTCTACTAAAAAAGGTTTCAGAAAGTTCAGCTGCTTACACGATAGCCAATTTATACATCCCGTTGTTCGCATGCCTTGAAAAGTCATGGTGTTGGATTTTTCATGAACTTGAATGAAGGAGCAAATGAAGTGTGAGCGCAATGCACGATTCAGTCGTGCGAATCGAGCTGGTGTTATGTTTTGTGTGCGACAATTGAGGACCCCGATTTACCCAACAATTTTCAGTCCCATGATGCAAGAGCTACTACTGTGCGATAGTTGCGGACTGTAAGCCTAATGAAGGGCTTCAATTCGTCTCTTTCCGCCACGACCACATCAGGATAATACAAAAGGTAACTACATTCCATCCCACCTCTTAAAAGGTGATGGCATTCACTATGTTTCGGCCATATCTTATCGATCCAGCCGATATGACACGTTTTCAGTGGTGCTTGGCAAGAACAAGATATGTAAGTAAATACAGTGAACTAATCAAAATGATTCGAAATCACAGTTACTTAAACTGAAATACTGTAAAAAATTTGTGCTGTGGCTCAGTCCCTCCTCTGTCCGGCGTTGTAGTAGGCACCATTTACTTCTCACAATGTTCACTATATGGCGCTGCGCTGTTACAATGTGTGAAGTGATTACTAGATGTGGTGGAGGTGCACGTTGCATGTAGTTTAGTTTGATAGGATGACAAACAGACAGACAGACAGACAGACAGACAGACAGACAGACAGACAGACAGACAGACAGACAAACAGACAGACAGACAGACACATGCACGGATGGGTGACAGATGGACCAACGGGTAGATAAACAGGCAGACGAAGAGGCGGAAAACAGACAGACGAACCAACAGGAAAACAGACATGCAGACGGAAAGACAGGCATACATGCAGATAGACGAACGGATATGACATAGAAACCATCGTGAGGGCGCTACTGTACATAACTTACAGCAAGAAACAGACGAGGACAGGTGAAAATATACCACGTTGCTTTATTCAAGAAATATCCACAGCTTTATACATCAACACCCTGCGCATGGGCACCGCACAGGGTGTTGATGTTCAATGTCGCAGATCTTCCTGGAATGAAGCCAGTTGGTAGTTTGTGCCTCTCCTCATCAGTTTCTTTCTGTGTGTTGTGTTTAAGTGTGCCTTCACGACGTTTTTATACGAAAGCAGCAACTCGCCCAATAGTGAACCCTTTTGGAGATGGAGGGATGAACGGACGGGTGGATGGCTGAACTGAGAGCCCGCGATGCTTGAGCCCCTATTTTTTTAATGAATTTACGACTACGTCATTGAGCAAAATTTCACATAATTTTGGCATGCTCATCAACTCAACGGTAATTGTTTTTTTGCATTATGCTGTTTCGCACCAGCTTGAAACGCTCACACTTTCCTTGACCTGATACCTGCGAGTAGTGGAATGAGTGAAACTCGTATGTTATTATTATAAGCGTGATTCTCCCTGAGATGGCCAGACTTACGTTTGCAAAAAAGTATGTTGCACACGCCCATCAATTCTGCTAAAGGCCTACTCTGGCTACTTTTCTGTCAATAGACCTCAATGAAATTTCGTCGGTTCGTTCATTTGCACGGTTTCACCATTCATACCTAATTACAGGCGAAAGACATACGCAGACGTTTTTAGAAATGAATCTTATAGAAGTTGCCCCGATTCTCCAAACTGGCTTCTAAAATTTTTGCAACATTTTGAGTGAGTCTGCTACGTTTATGTCAAAGCGACAAAAGTTACGGAACCAAAGCACCACTACATCGCCTGCTCTTCACAATGAATGATCGCGTGCGTTGCGCATAGCAACGTTTCGTTAGTTCGGCATGCAAATTTCATTTCGTTGTGGGCCTGCTAGTGATGCGTGGCAAGTGGTGTTGCATTGTGGTTGTATACGATTCCCCGTATTACATGAACACTCAAGAAACAATCGCAGGTTACGATTACCCTTCGTCTTGATATTGCATATTGTTTTAGTTAATAGTGCTGGCTCCCCTGACTGAAGCTGTTTTAATATCATGCCGGCCGAAGAGGACTCATTCATGAACACTGAGGTGTAGTACTAAGCGAGCACAATATCACATGAATACAATTTTTATAACGTGTTTTTCTAACGTAACAGGGCGCACCGTGACCGAGCTTGCTCATCGTGCGAAAGGCGGCGCATACTTGGTTTAAATTAACTACCCACCCTCGGCCCTGCCAGCGCAATTTTAAACTCCGCTAATGCCGGACACGTGTACCCTTCCTATATCAATATAAAGAAGCTTCTGCTGGTCCGCAAAATTTTCAGTGATGGGTTTTCAGCTATCACGGCCCCCACACTTGAGCAGCCGGGACAGGTGGCGCCATCTGAGACCGTAATGCACAACCAGCAATCGCCATTTGTTTCCGGTGATTTTACTTGGCCACCACACGCGTCCGAATCCCAGCTGTCATATTTTGACAGCCCCGAGGAGCTTGTGCACATGTCACAGTCAGTAACAGATATGGTGCAGCTGTTGCGATGAGGTCACCTTTCCTCTGAACACGTCCTCTTCACCACTTTCGCAGCTTTCATACTACGCGCTGGCGAGACTGGCATGCTTTGCCCGGTTTCCGGTTTGCATGTTTTTTACCAACGCTCATGTGACACAAAGATAGTGCTGCGGTTGGGTATCAGTTTAAGTGTCTCACTTTTTTTTTGTTTAACTATATTTTAAAACTTACCGAGTATTACTGCTCTCAGGTCCGTGACAGCAGGGTCTTCCAAATGTAGAAACACCAACACTTTGACATGGTCAAAAAGTCACCGGTGTTGGCCTTTAAAAGGCCAGTCAACAGGCTCACACTTTTCTTACAGCCCCCAAAGAAGCTTGGCGATTCGTAGAGTAGACCATGGCGATAACGTTTTTCAAACTTTACTGTGCTGCGCGCTATGGAGAGCCTCCATTTCAAAAACAATTCCCGCGCTCCTTTCTTACACTTCATTAATTCTCCTTTCACGAGCAGTGACGCAAAGTCGCCGATCGGTGACTTAACCTAACACACAGCTCGTCTATTGGTCTAAATCAGTTGCGATGATGCGCTACACCTCCCCATCCGTGTGAAAAATAAGGTCGGCGACGCCACACGAAAATTTTAAACCCGCGGAAACTGATGCTCCAACCCTTGTAACCTCTTTAACATAGCACGTATTTGCAAAATTATCGAGTCAGCATGCTTACAAAGAAAAGGTGCACACAATTCTCTTATTAAAAATTTTAGACCTTGGGTTCGCTTACCGGCCCTTTAAGTAGAAAAAAGTACAGAATTTGAAATTTTGGACGCGCACATAGGACCTTGCTTTGCCTACCTGTAAGTCGCCACGGTATTCTAGAGGTTTAAGTGCTCGACTGCTGACCCGCAAGTCACGGGATGGAATCCCGGTAGTTGCGGCTGCATTTTTGATGATGGCCAAAATTCTTGGGGTGCATTTAAGTGCAAGCTAAAAGCCCCAGGTGCCTTCTTCACTCCTCGAACGAATACAGGGATTTGTTCGGCATGGTACGCAATAACTTTCATTAGTGCGAGAACGAGTACGAACAGATAAACAAAAAAAAGGGCGAAAAAGAAAAAAGATATTTCAGATGCAAAACTTCTTCGCGAAGCGAGAATCGAGCCCACGTACCCTCTAACTGAAGATTTACTTCGAAACCAGTCGGCTATAGCACGCTAGAACAGCGTAGCCTAGCCTTGTGTAGCGTGCTTGAGCAAGTGGTGGCCGAGAGAAGACAACGGTTTCTGATGAAATGGCCTCTATTAGAGTTATGTATGTCTAGAAAGTGGTGTGACACTCAGTGGAGAATTGGTATATATTTGTCACCCTCCTAGACAGAACAAATGTTCAATTATTTCATTTGTCGTTGTCTGAAAAAAATATGAAAGAGCTAGGTGGAGATATGTATGAGTGGAGTGAATAGAAAGAAGGTGGAGAGAGTAAATGCTAGTACAGAAATAAAAAGAACAAGTGAAATAGAGCAATAAAAGAGTACAACCACAGAAAAAGAAAGAGATAATAAAGGACAGAGACAGAGAGTCAAAGAAGTAAGAAACACGATGAAATATATGGAGGAAGAAACAAACAGAAATCGCGCTTTGATCGCAATCGATGTCACGCAGGCCAGCGCCAGCCCACTAGTGACCAGTCACCCCAGAAGCTTCCAGGCCTTTCCGGCGTGCCAGCAGCGCACCGTGTGACGTCACTGCTCGTCGCGCTTTCGCATTACTGCTCACCGTAAGCGGCGCCAAGCTGTTCAGCCTCGGCCAGTGAAGCTTACGCAACAAAAATAAAGAGAGCCACCATGTGTGACCTAGTAAGTGAAGCAGTGGCAAGGTATAGCAAGAGATGCATGCAATAGTAAAAAACTAGCCGAACCAGGACCGGCTAAGTGTACGCCAGCGTAGAGTTTCGCGTAAGTACAATATAGGGAAATACGGCACTAGTGCCTATGTGAGATGCGATGCACGATTTTCCTGCGAGCATGAAAATGAGGGGTGCTACACGGATTTGTCTAATCTTCGTTCATCCGGCTCCGTTGGTTTGGCGTGGCTTGGAGCTGCTTTTTCACGAAACAAAATTCAGGAAATGTTCAGCAGTTGTGTTTCACCAACTTTACATTTTAGGCTCACCAATCTAAATGTGGTAATGAAGTCACATTGGTCGCCCTTCTATCGAAACAAACTAGAACACCGAGAATAACAAAGCCACTAGTGCATTCGAAGCCTTCAAGCACGAACACTAGGCATATCCGTGTACTACCCATCAATACCATAGCAGCTGAATGATGCCAGAATCCCTATAGAGAATTTTGGGAAACTATGCGCACAAAGTCCGCTAGGGCCCCGCCTTAAGTCAGTTTGTGCAAGCTACGAAAATGTTTTTCTATTGTTCTTTGGTACTTCTATTTTCTAAAAAATAAAGTGGTATAATTTGTTTAATTCATCAATCTCTAGATCGAAACTGGAAAAATTAGGTGAAAAGTGAAAATTTACTACCACAAGACCCAACCTCAGCGAGAGTATGACTATGCGCGCTAAAAAATTTCGTCAAGAGTATTCTGTTCACCTTAGACAGTGTGTCTCGCCGGAGCAAAAGCACAACAGAATCATGTGTCAGCCGCAGTAGCCCCAGTGTTTCTCTGCTGCTCTCGGTTTCGTTTTCTTTTTCACCGCTTCAGTTGGACTGCTCGGCGAAGCGGCATTCCACGCGTCTACCTACAGCATGAGTATTTTTGGAGCCCCAGGAAGAGTCCGCGTTGAGCCACGGTGCACCCAAGTTCCCCGCCGCGTCTGCAACGCCATTGAGCGACCACGCAAGACATCTTTTTGATGAAGCTCTCACCTCAACAAATGTTCATTCTTTCCTTCGATCTAACCGTTTGAGCTACTAAGGGACTTGGTGCTGCCGTAATAATTATATTTGTGTCAGCAGTAGCAAATCACGATGAAAATATGAGGCGCAGTTACAGTGCAAGACTTCCTAGTGCGTTCTTTGATATGCAGTTACTTCGCAAGGCACATGATCCTCCAGCGCTTCGCCCCATGGAAATTGGATGGTGATGGCAAGATCGAAGTCGTTGCTTCTTCGTCGGCAACCGAATGACACGTGATCACTTCTTCATCAAGGTGGACAAGGGTAATTTGTGCATCAAGGCGAAGCAATACATATATTTTTTGCGACAGTTTTTTTTCCTTCATGGTACTTGTTTTAGTTTAGTTTTCACTAAACAACTTACTCATGCCCATTTATATTGAAAACATGCCATTTATGTCGGAGCATATTCAGCCCAGTCTTACATAATTAGCTGTCTGAAGAAAGAGAGAAATAAGCTTATTCAGATCCCGAAGAAACAGATCGCAACCTATTTACGCATGTTTAAATTATCCCGAGGCATACGTAAGATGAAGGAATGCAGCACCCATGAAACCACTATGATGCAACCGCGGCCGCATACTCCTACTGCCGGCATGCACTGTGGCAGCGGTGGCGTAGGGCGAATCTAGGTGAGATCAGTATATTGCTGAAGAAAAAGTGTACAAACCCTGCCTCTGACTGGTACATACTTTATTACGGAAGAAAATCTTAGAGGCTCACAGCGAGGGTGTAACCTAGACTGAGATGACACAGTGAGCCATTTGAAGGTTTAATCGTAGATATAAACTTGACAAACGGAGAAACAGAGAGCAGAATGGGTCTGACCACAAATAGGTTTTAAGAACATCTTAGTTGAAATTAAGAAGATGAAAGCAGCAGATGTTGAGCGTGTACCCTACATGTGCGGTTATCCCCTACCATTAACAGTAACAGAATAGATTTCGAAAGAGCTAAATTGCGACAGGTGGAGAAAAACTTTCTTATGGCAATACGTGATATTAAGAAGTTTTGTAATTCGAAGTGGCAACAGCGAGCACAGAACCTAGTTGATTTGCGGAACATCTTACAGACCTTAGTCCTACCGTGGACTCTAACATACTTATGATGATAATGATGAAAATGACAACGAATATGCCCGTGGAAAAACATACTAGCGTAGGCGATGGCAAATCGAGCAGGTATGTGCCAGAGAAGTTCGACGAGCTCCTACAGAAAACTGAAGTCTACACGAGATGTGCAATGCTGCAAGAATGTGCAAACCACTCAAACAGCTCGTCAAGTTTTTGCTCCAGAAAATCAAGCACGTACCGCAAGCCAGACAAAAGACGGTGTTATAGCTTTTTTGCATCAGTTCATATCTCTTTCCGCCTATTTCTATCTTTATAGAAAGCTAGCACATAATTAAAGCAAGGAAAGTATAGGAAATGTGAATTGCACTGTTTTGGTGATTGTGATATACACATGAAGAAAGTAATGTGTACGAAGTAGGCAAGTTCTCGCAAGCAGGAACTGAACCGGCAAGTAATCTTCGTATCATGCACTTCTAGAGCTGCGGTGTATGTTGCTTAATTTGTTTTTTTTAACATTCATTTCGAGGGTCTCGTTCAAGCAGACTTGATGCCTTCAGGTAGTATGCCTTGTCTGGGTGGTCAGTTGTCCACTCGTTCAAAGATCACGTGCTAGTTCATGTCAGCCGTCAGAAGAAAGAAGGTTTCAATCTTGCGTTCCAGCTGCTAGTGGGGCTGATCAGCACTCCCAGAGGTTGAATGCAGATGAGTACCGCACAATGAGGACAAAAATACGACTAGCTCCCTAGCTCAATTGCTATGGGCATCGGGAACGTAATGCGAAGGTTGCCGTTTCTGTCTCTGCTGGTGGCAAGTTGTCTTGTGCACATTAGTTTTCTGACATCTATATCTAAATAATACAATACACTTAAAGTATAACAGCTATCCTCCCGTATACTTTTCGTGGGCTTCTCGGGGTTGGCTCTCACTTAAACTGTTTCAAACAAACTAACGAACTTCGCTTGTATTCTTTATCTTTCATTCCTTGCTTTCTGTTCAGGTTCTTTTATTTCTCTCCAGAGGAATCAGCCCTCAACCTTCATTTTAGGGACATTTTGACTACCTGCAACGAGATCACGAAGTACTATCAATTTGGCCGTAGGTCCTTTCCATTGCTACGCGAAAAGGTGTCAAAGCCACAGGCAATCTCTCTTCTCGTGCTTCAGACGGGAACATACCCTAGCCTCGTAACCTATGGCCATTACTCGGATGTTTCAGAACTTTGTCGGGACTGCCACAATCACAGTGATTTTAACCACATGCTCTGGAGGGGCCCCTTTTTACAGGGAAAAATGGAAGAACTTTTCGAAAATTCTTTTTATTTAATGCTCACAAGTCCGGTTCTCATACAAAAACTCAAGGCTGTCCAGAAGGCCCACCATGCGGTGGTGAGGCTAGGCCTCCCCGTCTATACGTAGGAACGGCCCGCGATCCTACCCCTATAAAACGGGGGTGGAATCCTTCAGGACCCGAATAAAGTTTTTCATCTATCCATCCATTCATTCATCTCCTTCCTGCACTGTATTCTTTTTCTCAGAGTTATTGAGTCCCATACCTGACAGATCAGACACGTGTTTTCGGTGTAAAGTGGAAAATACAGAAGATGACAAAGAGGGCACGTGTCGCTTCATGGGATTGATAATTTCCTGGTGTCGCTACATGGGACTGGGAATATCCCACGTACACTGAGAATCGATTGATGATTGATATGTGGGGTTTAACGTCCCAAAACCACCATATGATTATGAGAGACGCCGTGGTGGAGGGCTCCAGATATTTTGGCCACCTGGGTTTCTTTAACGTGCACCCAAATCTGAGCACACACGCCTACAGCATTTCGCCTCCATCGAAAATGCAGCCGCTGCCGCCGGGATTCGATCCCGCGACCTGTGGGTCAGCAGCCGAGTACCTTAATCACTAGATCACCGCGGCGAGGCGTACCTTGAGAATCACTGTTATGCGAAGCATGCGAATGGAAGGGGAATACGTTTTATGTTTTATTATGCGGGTCAGTCTAAAGTGGCACTAAATATATGTTCTAATCTCTTCACATACATACATTAAACAGCCGAATAAGTTTTATATCACCAGTGTCTAAGATTGTGTAACAATGCCAACAGCAACATGGCATTAGCAACACCAGAAGTTGTAAGTGGATGTGAAGCTCTGGTGTTTGCGCTGGCCCGGGCAAGAATGGTAGCTCTCAGCACTACTACACAAATCAACTTCATCGCATGGCACCTAATTGCAATTCATGTTAACCCGACATGACTGGTGTATCATATAGGAATATAGGAGTACACATGTAATGTTTATAAAATCGAATAGCCAATACTGCAACCACAATTTACATTACACGAACATAAGGGTCTACTTGAAAAGCGTATGCGAGACAGGGTCTCTCCACCGCCCCTGGCGTGGCTTAGGTCCACGCCTCAATCCGCTGGTTAAATAAAGTTTGCTCACTCGCCTGGCATGGCACGGTTGGTAGAATACTTCCTTGCTACGCAGAATACGGAAGTTCGATTCCTTCTCGGAGAGTGTTCATCCTGTCAACGCTGCCTACGGCATCTTTTTCTTAACGCTCAACAATTAGCGTTACCTTTGTGTGCTCTTGCCGTTCCTGGATGGATATCAATAGTATATAACCTGTGGTACATCCCCGAATACCAGTGGCACATACCCACCTCCGGGTATCTAGCACTGTTTTTTCGGGAAAGTGTCTGACAAAGTACGCGAACAGATTGTGACATGATTCACGTCATTACCAGCGATTCATATTAGTCAAACTATCCTACCCTCCCGTACTAACTTTTGTGAACCCCATGTTAAGGAAGTGATCATGGTAGCACCCAGAGGTATGCGGATAGATAGATAAACAGACAGACAGACAGATACGCCGATAGACTACAAAAGTGCTTGCTGTACGCAAAGAAGTGATTAGCATTTAAAAGCTGTACAGCATGGCTGTAAAACTTTGATGAATCACACGCTTCGTTGGAAAAGCACACGGTGTGCACTTTTCCTTAACACTGTTCATGAAACGTCTGTGTACCTTTCTCTGCTTTTCATCAAAACTCTCCTTTCCCCCACGTGCTACCTAGCATCGCTGGTCATTTACTTTCCTAGAATATGGCGCTATGATAGTGATAAACACTAGGCCTGCCCTTTCAGCCCTGTCCCCGACCCTCCTGAAATGTAAGCGTGGCAATTTTAATGGTTAAGTGAGCTCAAAATATATGTGGCTGGCAAGTTTTGCTTTTTTTGTTTCATCTAGATCGAGTGAGCGTGGTTCTGAAGATGTAATATATCTATAAAACGGCCATCAACTTTGCCTGTGGTAGAAGAACATAAACTTTATTAGTCGAATCCAGACGATTTGAGTCCTGCGTTTTTTAGTGGGCCTGGGCACCGACCGCGGATGCGGTTTCGAGACCTTGTTTCAAAGAGGCTGCCTCGGTGCGCTGGACGGCCCAGAGTTGTGCTGTCATGCAGGTTCGAGCTGAGAAGTGCGGCCTTCCAACGCCAGCGGAGGCCTGGCGGTGGAAGAGTGCGACGAATCGGCACTGTTCGAATTGTTCATTAGGCCCTGACACTCCCACAGCATGTGACTAAGGGTGGCAACCTCGCCACATAACATGCATCTGTTTGTAGTGTATATGTCTAGATAAATGGCGTGCGTGAGTCTGTGATTTCTGTATGAATCTGTTTGTAATTGTCTGAAGTGTACCGCTTGCGTTCTGTTTAGCCTTTCGTGAGGGGACGGGCATATGCGTCTTTGTAACTGGTAATGTGTGGTGATGTCGTGAAGCCTGGTCATACGATCCTCCCATGCCCAGATGTCTGCAGCTCCCCGCGGAGACTCGTCGTCCTCCGGCGATGCTCGGTGAGTGAGGCCTCGAGCAACGCTGTCAGCCGCTTCGTTGGGGGTGCTCAGTCCGGTACGTGCCGGAATCCATAACAGGTGCCTTCGGTTATCGAAGTCGACCTCTCCTGGATGTAGGGGATGTCATTGGAGTATGTGAAATACCTCTTGCGAGATGCGTCCGTTGGCAAAATTGCGAATTGCTGTTTGCGAATCACTAATCACGTATGTGGCATTGGTCTGTGTGAGGGCCAGTGCTATAGCCGCTACCTCTGCCGCTTCAGCGTGTGCCGTGTTCACAGTGAGGCTTGTGATGTACTTGACACGATGGCCGGTAACTACCGCCACGAAGCTCTTTTTATTGGTATAACGCGCAGCATCAGTGAAAACCGCTTCAGTGTCATTGGAGTAGCTTTGAGTAATGCGTTGTGCCCTGGCTTTACGCCGTCCCGTATGGTGTTGGGGTGCATGTTGCGAGGCAATGGGAGTACGTATACTTGCTCACGTACCGATCTTGGAATTTCGACTTTGATGCCGTGCTGCGTATGGTACGTGATGCCGAGTTTTTCGAGTAGGTGTCGGCCTGGGCTGGTCTTGGATAGGCGCTCGAGCTGGGAAACTTATTGTGCCTCCACGAGTTCCTCGAGGGTGTTATGCAATCCTAGCTCTAGGAGTTTGCTGGTGCTAACTCCGGGCGCCAGTTCCAACGCGAACTTGTACGTCTTGCGTATCAGGGCGTTAAGCTTGTCTTTTTCCGCAACTGTCTATTTCTGAAACGGTGCCGTGTACGTTAGTTGTGAAATAACAAAAAATTGTATGAGTCGTATGACGCTGCCTTCGCACATGCCCGCATGTTGGTTCGTGATGCGTCAGATGAGTTGCATCGTGCTGGTCGCTTTTGCCATTATCTTGCACAATGCTTCACCATTGCCACCGTTCTGCTCAATCATCATCCTCAGTACCCGGATCTTCTTTATCATTGGGATTGGTGTTTGCCTGTGGTAAATTCATCGCATTTTTCCCTACGAGCAGCGGGAAGGGGAAACAAAGCAGCTTATAATAATAAGGCATTGATAGGGATCGTAGCATAAATTACAGTGGAAAGGTAGAGCTGGATGTCACAGGCACGTAAATGTGCTTTAACACAAGAAAACAGTTAGCGTTGCCTACAAAGATGGCGATCAGTTGATTCATTTGTCGCCACGACGCAACATCTTATGAAAGGCGTCAATTAACTGATGCAATACCATTTTAATGTGAAAGCACTGTCACCTTGCCGCGTATTCAAGCTGAAGCTGAGAGCGACGTTTTGAAGTTAACATATATAGCGAATACTGCCCATGTGAATCCTTGGTAGAGCTTGTAAGGAACGCTGAATTGAATAAAGGACATCACGGAGCAGGAAACTGAGAGTTCTCTTCATTTGAAAAAAAGGATTGGTGTCCAGAATTACACAACGTAGCGTTGGGTGTTACTAAGCCTTTATTAGGATGAACAGAGGCACCAAAAATATTGTATGCCATACACACTTTTTTCTACTTACAACTTTACCTCTGCTATCAAGACATAAGTCGATAATAGTGGTAACATATGCGCCTGTATACGTAACCGTATACAGGCGCATATATTGCCGAAAATATTTTCGAGTTTTCTTTAAGCTCTTGAGCGAAGCAGTCTTTTATAATAAGACTGAACATTTTATGCTATTGGTGTTGAAAAAAGGCGTTAAAATCACCTATGCCACAATATTGAGAAACTTCCTTGGTGTCTTGTTTTATGGAGTAAGCAGCGATTTTGGTGTTATGTACCTTTGGTTAGCTTTGAATGCACTGCGCTTGCGTTGGCTAAATTACGCCTATTTTTGGCGATGGGTGAGGCAGTCATTGCTGAAGATGGCTAAGGATGGTTTTTTGGAAAGTTCGGCTAGTGCTGCCATATGACGCTAGAATGATAGCCAGGTGAGTTCTATTATCGTGAGCCTTGGTTATTCACAGCTGATCTTAAGGAGACAGCTGTTTTTAAATGTCTTCTATTTACTTAGTCTTGGTGAACGACGTTCGTGTACATTACGAGCAACAGTTTTATTTAGCCAGGCCGGGACTAAGTCACGTTGTTGATGATATATACCGACGAAAGAGATGTAAAAGTGGTAATTATATGTAACGAGAGTGAAGAATGATGCACTTGTCTTGTTTTTTTACTTCTTTATTTCGTTTCAAAATTTCTACTGCAGCACGCCTCGAGGCCGATCCCCTGCATGGGTTTGGCCGTTATTCAGTGAATTATCACCATCATCGCAGCCCACAATGTACGCATCTTGATTAGAAGCCGAGTTAGTTTGTGCTCAATATGCGCAAACTATCTGAGCGGGAATGCATTAAGGTGAAATTTCATGGTCGTTTCATTCGGTACTGGGCCATAAACAGAGAGCCACTGCAAATATTATTACGAGGCCTGTCAACCAGGTGCTTCTTTTTTTACTCGGATTCACTTGGAGATTCTTCTTTCGATGGCGACAAGCTGTCCTCATTTTTTCCATTGGGCAGGTTCAGATGTTTGTCTCCCGCTTGTGACAAAAGGCTGCCATCCATAAGACCGGGTAGTCATTGGGTGATGCTCTTTAGCTAAGCGATTCTTCATCCGCATGACACAGAAGACCTGCACAGAAAACCTGCTCGTGACGAAAAGCATTCGTGGGTATTAAACGATCATCCAATCGCTGTGCATGAAAACCAATTACGAGGCTGTTACTGAGCCTAATAGCATCACTCGCCGCGGTAAAAAAAGTGTGAGCAACTTCCTGCGTGGGAGTAGACGTTTACCCAATATTATTGTCCCTTACCAGGACTGCTGGGAATGCTCTGCTGCACAGAGTAAGCACACTTTCAACGGAAATCTGGTACTCTAACTGAACGAGAGTAAACATTCTGTCTAGTTATATCCACGCTGGTAAAATGTACAATCACTTTTGTTGCGAGGAATATTGTTGACAAAAAAAAACACTTTCAGTTTCCGACAATCTTACAGTGAACATGCTGTTAGCGATTATATTGCTATACACATGTTGAGATTTTCGGGGACAATGCGAGTGTGTGCGTGATGAAGAGGACGAAGGGTGGTCTCCACTCAGTGTCTGGTCTACCGATCACGCCGTTGCTGCTGTTGGTTCAAAATATATCTCATCCACAGCCTCGTATATACGGCGCCTCTCTTCCGTAACAAATTTGGTGGAGGTGGGACGTTCCCCGTCCTCACCACGAAGCTTCGCAGTGGCCGCACCGTCCAGCCTCCGGCCATGGCTTCTAATGATAACAACCCGTAACCGCCATCAGCTGGAGCGCCAGCTACTACGTACCTTGCGATGTCTCATCCCAGTGATTCCGGTACGTTCTCTGCCCATCCTGGCCTTGACGTCGACTACTGGCTCCGCATGTACGAGCGCGTTAGCCTGTCTCACCGATGGGACCCTACCAAGATGCTCGCCAACGTAATCTTTTACTTGGACGGCACTCTGCGTGTATGGTTCGACGCTCATGAGGCCGAGCTCACCAGCTTGGACATCTTCCAGGAGTGACTACGCGACATCTTTGGTGATACGTTCGGTCGACAAACGGCCGAACAAGAATTTGCCACCTGAGTCCAGTCATCGACCGAGTCGTATGTCTCGTACATATAGGACGTGCTCGCGTTGTGCCGCAAAGTGGACGAGCAAATGACCGAGAGCGACAAGGTAGGTCACACAGTCAAGGACATCACGGATGAAGCTTTCAAGTTGCTCGTGTACAACAACGTCACGACCGTCGATATCATGATTAAGGAATGCCGCCGCTTCGAAATCGCGAAAAAACCGCCGAGTTCGGCCTCAATTTTCACGGCTCTTTAACACGGCTGTCACATCAACCTGTACCAATCTCGGTGCCGCACGACCCGTGCACGAGAATGTCACACGCATCGTTCGGCGCGACGTGGAGGCGCCCCGTCCGGCGCCATTTCATGCACTTCCACTCGACCAGGGCACCGTGCAAACACCTCCGGCGGTGTCAGTTATTCAGGCAGTTATGCGGCAAGAAATTGATAACTTTGGTTTTCCTGTCGCCTGCTCCATTTCCCGATCGGACTACAGACCAATGCCAATATATGAACCACGCCACGACCTATACTCTCTGCCCAGATCCCGCAATGCGGCGGAACGAAAAACAGCAGACGACAAGCCAATCTGCTTCCGCTGTCACCGAGTTGGGCCACGTCTCCCGCCACTGTCGCAGCATTTGGACGATATCCCCCCCCCCTCCCCGTTGGAGCCAATTTTCTTCTTCTTCTCGGCCATACGCGGACCCCAATTGGTATTCGCCCAGCCGTGAGTATCCTGCTTCCGACGCACCTAACAGCCGCTCTACCACTCGTTCACCGTCACCGCAACGCCACCGCTCTCCGTCGCCTCAACGCCGCTGCTATGCATCGCCGACTAACTATGGATCTTCCCGGATGGAAAACTAGAATATGCAGCTCCTGGAGGTAGTGCTGCATCAAGTGTGACCGACCCAAATCCTCCGTTAACGCTACCTTTTAATAAGAACTTGCTGGAAGTGCAATCGGACGGGCTCTCTTTGACGGCTTTAGTTGATACTGGGGCTCAGGTGTCTTTTAATGAGTGCTCGTCTCTGTCGCCGCCTCAAAATGTACTAACGCCTGCCGCAACACAAGCCATCCGTGTCGCCGATAGTGAAACTGTGGTCGTCATTGGAATGTGCACCGCTTGTATTAGCCTTGCCGGTCGCCATGTTCCTGTTTTATTTACCGTGCTCGACAGTTGCCCTTATGACCTCATCTTCGGGATAGACTTCTTATCGACTCATTCTGCCCTAATTGACTATTCCGCCGGATTTCTCTGTTTTGAATTTCCTCTTCTAGATTCTCGCCCCGAGCTGCCGAAAAGCCTCCGTACCACAGACTTTGGTTGGATACCACCAAAAGCCCTCAAATTCATTGAATTGGCAACAAGTTCACCCGTTGTTGACGGTGATTATGTCGTCACACCTATTCCAGAAGTTCTCCTGGTGCTCGACATCACTGTGCCACACTCTGTCGTAGCCATGGGCTCTAACCGCACATGTCTACCCATTATCAATTTTGGCTTCACGCAGCAAGTACTACCGCACATAATTTCAGTCAGCACGCTTCGACCCTTAATAGACAGCCATGTCACCGCTTTTTCGGGCGACGCCTGCTGCGATCTTCCATGTCACCAGCAGGATGCCACATCCCTCCATGCGGCCTTGCGCCTTATGATCGACCCGAAGCTCAAACCTGAGCAATCCGACACCCTATTTGGCCTTCTGACTGCCTATCACGATCTATTTGACATCGACAGCAGTCCACTCGGTCAGACTTCCCTCGTAAAGCACCGCAATAATACTTGTCATTCTCCTCCCATTCAGACATACCGGGTGTATGACACAGAGCGTAATATATTACAAGAAGAAGTCAACAAGATGCTTGCCAAAAGAATTATTGAACCCTCCTCGATCCCTTGGGCATCTCCTGTTGTGCTCGCTAGAAATAAACATGACACGTGGCACTTCTGCGTCGATTACCGCCATCCTAATCGAATCACGAAAAAGGACGTTTACCCTTTGCCTCCAATTGATGACGCCCTCGATTGTTTCCGCGGCGCGCGATACTTCTCTTCAGCTGACCTACGTTCTGGCTATTGGCAGATTGCGGTGGACGAGAAAGACCAAGAAAAGACTGCGTTTGTAACTCCCTACGGCCTATACCAATTCAAGGTGATGCCGCTTGGGCTATGTAACGCCCCAGTCGCGTTCGAGTGTATCATGGACTCGTCATTACAAGGGTTCAAGTGGACAACATGCCTGTGCTTCCTGGAATATGTCCTTTTATGTTCGCCTAGATTTGAGACACACCTTCAGCGTTTGTCAGCGGTTGTCGACATCTTCCGCACTGCTAGCCTTCAACTAAACTCGTCGAAATGTCACTTCAGCCGCCAGCAGATTATGCTGTTGGGCCACGTTGTCGATGCGTCAGGTGTGCAGCCTGACCCGGAGATAATTCGTGCACTCACGAGCTTTCCGGTACCCCAGTCTGTCAAGGACGTCTGAAGTTTTGTGAGGCTTTGTTCCTATTTTAAACGGTTCGTGAAAGATGTTGCAACGGTCGCACGACCACACACCGACCTTCTGAAGAAAGACGTGACTTTAACGTGGGGTTCCACACAAGCTGCCGCTTTTTCTCTCCTCATCACCCTTCTCACGACTCCACCTATATTGGCCCACTTTGACCCCTTCGTTCCGAGAGAAGTCCGAACCGATGCGAGTGGTCACGGGATTGGAGCCATCCTAGTCCATCGCCAGTGGAGACACGACCGAGTTATCGCCTGCGCTAGCCGCCTAGGCACAGCTGCCGAGCGCAACATTCAATAACAGAGCATAAACTTCTTGCTCTTGTTTGGGCAGTCACGAAGTTCCGCCCATATTTACTTGGCACGAATTTCTTTGTAATAACGGACCACCATGCGCTATGTTGGCTTTTGTCCCTAAAGGATTCTACTGGCTGGCTCGGGTGCTAGGCTCTGTGACTGCAAGAGTATACCTACACGGTGACGTGCAAGTCCGGACGCCTACATCAGGACGCAGACTGCCTGTCCCGCTATCCGGTTGCTGAGTCGAGCACTATGCCTGACACCGACATCGAGCCCTGTGTCTTTTCCCTTTCGCAAATGACATGCATCGGTGACGAGCAGAGCCATGATGCGTCCTTGCGTGCTATCATTGAGCGCCTCGAATCACCATCTTCCAATTAGTCTCATCGCTCATTCGTGTTCCACGATTGTGTATTACACTGCAAAAGTTTTGAGCCGGATGGACCGGCCCTGCTGCTTGTCATTCCGAAACACCTTCGCTCGGAAGTTCTACATGAACTTGATTACCTTCCGACTGCTGGTCCCCTTGGTGTGACACGCACTTACGGCCGAATACGCCGACGCTTCTTTTGGGCAGGCTTGCGCGGTCGGTCAGAAGACACGTTGCGGCTTGTGAGAAATGCCAGCGACGCAAAACACTATCGACACTTCCCGCTGGATGCGTTCAACCACTTGACATTCCATCAGAACCGTTTTTCCGCGTTGGCTTCGACCTACTTGGCCCTTTCCCCTTGTCTTCTTCGGGTAACAAGTGGATAGCCGTGGCCACCGACCACGCCACCCGCTATGCCATCACACGAGCTCTTCCAACAAGCTGCGCCACAGATGTCGCCGACCTCCCCCTCAAGGACGTGATTTTGCAACACGGAGCCCCATGGCAGCTGCTTAGAGACCGTGGCCGCACCTTTTTGTCGAAGGTCATAGCCGACATCTTGCAGTCCTGTCAAACGAGACACAAGCTGACTACGTCATACCACCCGCAAACCAATGGACTCACGGAACGTCTAAATCAAACTGTTACAGACATGCTCGCTAAGTATGTTTCTACCAACCACACCGACTGGGATCTCGCGTTCGTACGTCACTTTTGCCTACAATTCTTCTCGCCATGACACTGCCGCTTACTCTCCGTTTTTTCCGTTGTTTGGCCGAGAACCTACATTACCTCTAGATACAGTCATTCCGTCTACCGCAACACCGACCAGAGAATATGCTCTTGACGCTTTTACTCAGGCTGCTCAAACACGTAAAATCGCCCGCACTCGCTTTCTGGCCTCTCAAGAGAACCAGCGGCGTTTGTACGATCAACGGCACCGTGACGTGCACTTCTTATCCGGTTCATTGGTGCTGCTGTGGTTTCCGACTCGTCCACTCAGCTTGTCGGAAAAACTTGTTTCCCGCTACTCAGGCCCATATCGAGTCCTTCGTGAGATTACTGCTGTGACATACGAAATTGCCCCTGCTGCCTCATCGCCTTCAACTGCCCCACAGACCACCGATATCGTACATATGGCACGCTTGAAGCCTTACCACTCTCCCGCTGACGAGGACATCTAGATGCGCCGCGATGGCGCTTCTGCCACCGGGGATTATGTTATTATTATGTTGATATTTTCTGGGACGCTGCGCGTGTGTGCCTGATTAAGAGGACGAAGGGTGGTCTCCGCTCGGTGGCTGGTTTACCGGTCACGCCGCTGCTGCTGCTGGTTTGAAATATATTTCATTCACAGCCTCGTCGATACGGCGTCTCTCTTCCGTAACAATATAAAGCCAACGCTACATGGACAGAGTGGACACACGCAGTGTACGTACGCAACACAGCAACGCTGAACATAGAACGCTTACAATACGAAGAAACACACACAGACCAACTGGTCCATGTGAATGATGTATTGCAGCATTTCCAGCGTTGGTGGCAACAACTCTGTTGTGCGTATTCAAACACCAAGGATTGAGAAGACACGTGTTATCCTTAGTAATACTATAGGTACATCGACCTGTAACTATACAACATAATATGTAGCACAAGTTTCATTATTATTGTTCAATTATCAGCTTGTACTGTAATATATCCAAGGGCGTCTGCTGAATTTCTTGGGGGAGGGAGGGTGCATCAGAGCAGCCAGCTTTTCTCTCACTATAGTGACATGAAGAGCCGCAACTTGAGTGTGCAAATGAAGTTCCGCAACTTACTGCTGCGGTATAGCAAAATATTGTAAAAAATTCTAGAGGTGAGGAAATCCTCGTTCTGCCTTGCACCCTTTCCCGAACGCATGTAATCATATCGACCTAATGCAGTGTACAGCCACCTATGTCTAATCTGAAACTAGCAGCAGTGCATTAGAATACTACTGACAACTGCTTTTTTTGGCGCACACTTTCTCTTCTTTGCTGTATTACTTAGTGCAGTGGCAAATATACTGTGTCATAGGCTAACTTTCACGACGTGTTAGAAGAGTCGGAGGTTTGGCGTTGCGAAGTGGCCGCTGTTGGAATCTCAGGAAGAAAACGTTGGAGGGCTTTCAAACGCTTTTTTGTTATCGCGAAAATTATCTAATTAACTTGCCATATTAAACTAGCACTGGTATTGTTTATGCTCGGGTGCTTATAGCTACGAGACAGGCTGCGCGGCGTCGGCCAGATGCTGGCACTTGTTACACCGTGTGCCAAGAACGGAGGCAGCGCGAGAGTATAGCAGGATTGGCACGATCTGATCAGTAGCAGAAAGTTTGTAGTCTGCTTTACTCTGACGTCAAGAGTAAGTTCCGCGGATAGCCCTGGACAACTCCCTCATGGAGTAAAAAAAAAACTCTGGTGAGAGTGATACAGTTCGTCTGCTTAAGCAGTACTTCTTCTAGATATGTGAGTGCAGTACAAATTGCACCTTTTGGTCTGGCTAGCATGGAAGTATTGTAGTTTTGTCTCACAGACAATAACCAGAGTTGCTGGAGAAAATATGTTGGGGACGAAATAAATAAGTGCCGAAATTGAAGGGCAGACCGAAAAAGCCATAAAAACAAAAACGTGGAAATTTCCAACTAGTGATCATAACTTATATGCATTGGGTAACCCACAATCTTAAAAAGGTTGGCAACAAGTACGGTGTCCTGATCGTCTTCTCGACACCACATAAGTTAGCCAAAATGTGCCCTAAGGTGCGCATCAGCAACGAGGAGACATCTGGCTGTAGGATGAAACGCGCTAAGCTGCACGTGCGGTGTGCCACAGTTGTGGTCTACGAGATCCTCCTTTCATGCAGCAAAGTTTACGTTGTTCAGACAGGGCGCTGCATAAACCAATGCGCCAAGGAACATGAACGACCGTGAGGCCAGGACCCGGAAACTCGGTGCTAGTTTGAGTGTAAGAGAACCTATATGCACGTTCGTAGCAGTTTGAGGTCATCCAAAAGTGTGTTCGATTAGAGTTAGGTTGATGTGAATGTTCACATTTAGTGACGTTCATTAGTTTTTACAAATAAAAAATACGTCTGTGCAAACAACTTTTTTCTTTCTTGGTAATTTTCTTTTTATTTCGTGAACTTGATATTCATCGAAATGCGGGAAATATATAACTTGAGTTTGTGGTGCTTGTCTCCACTCTTTCTCGCCACTCACAAAGCGATATTGCAAGTAGAATAACGCTTAGTTATCACACTGAGTTGGCATGCCAAGTACGGGAAAGACAAGATAGAAAGTTGTGGCATGCAGTGAAAGGGAAGTGATGTGAGCTGCACCGAATAAGTCAATCTTGCCTTCTACAAAAATCTTTCAACGCATTTTTTCGAGGCATTACGGTGTGTTAACTCGGTCATTTCCAGTTCCGCGAAGGTTTTTCAGGTTTGCGAGCGACAACGGATGATCGAAAGTATCTTGGCCCTTTATTAAGCACATATTGATCATGAATACACCACTCTAAAAAAAGTCGAGAAAAAAGGACGTGTCTTTTGTCCCACATTCATATCCTTCACCCGGCTGCCCGCACTTCCTTTCTTTAAACCTTGGCGATGGCCACTTTCCTATCAAGAATGCATTGTAAAGCTGATATCTGTCATGTCATTTAAGACTTGAGTACAGGGCACCCAGCGATAACACAAAGAAAGTACCCAAAGAGAAGTGAGGATTATTGTTGTGGGATAAACAGATGCCGTTTATATTTGGCCTTTTTTACCACTTTCAATCCACCTTTTTTATAGTGACGAGTAAATCTAATTCTCTGCAAGCCTGACAGAACCTACAGAAGTACAGTGCCACTGGACTGATTGTTTAGGAAAGCAGCCAAGCTGCTATAAGCATAATGTTTTTAATGAAATGCTTGAATTTTTGTTGGCCGAGCTGCATAGTTTTCACTTCTTTTGCTTCTTTCCTGTAGTGCTGAGCATGTGACGCGATTATAGGCTTCTTCCTGCTCATTGAATTCATGTAGGCGAGCTTCGAAACTTTGTAGGTTTTTATTTAAAATAATGTATCTATTGCGTGTGGTGGACTGAATGCTTCTATAAATTGTTACAGGGAATGTCGCAGGAGGCAACGATTTTACATGCGAACTTTTCTTTCTCAAGGCAATGCTGTTGCTCCAACGAGGACAAGCCAACTTGCAGAAACATTGTTTCCAATATTCTTATCTTTTGAAGAACATCTGTTGGTTTCAAGCCTTCGTTTTTCTGAACTTCAATGTCGTCTCACACTCAGCTTCTCCAAAAAAACTATGCCCGCCTTCCTCAGAAACGTGATTGGATCAAATACGACGCGTCCTAGTCGTGATTGTTGATAATTTTTGAAATGGTTCAGTTATTCCGGCTTCAATGTAAAAAGTTTCACATTGTGTTTTATATTGTTTCGCATTCTGTTTCACATTATGTACAAACATTTTTACATTAGGAGGTAGCGGGAACTGTGCGTGAGCAAACCATCAGTGGCCTTGGGAGAAAAGGAGGTTTATTACTTGGTTGAGTTGAATAAACTGTATTTGCTCAATGGTTGTTGCTGTGCCCGGGGCTAGGCTGCCAGGGAAACATCGTTCGAGGAACATTTTCTGAGGTCCTCGGCGATGGCCCTGGTCCGCTGGACGGCCCACACCTGGTCTTCGAGGGCCTCGCTGAGAAGGGCGGCTTGCAAACCTGCCGAACTAAAGCGATCATTTTTGTGGGTAGTTACGCATGTTTTTGCCTGTAGATAGTTTGTTCTTTTCTTACCTCGGGTGTTCACACAAATTCTGCAATTCGTTATGATTACTTTATTTTTTGGTGAACGTATTTGCTTTGCTGCGCACACACCATGGTGTGTCACGCGACTAGGTCGGATGCGTGATTTAGAGGCTCGTGCCTACGAATAAATTTTAGTTGCGAGTTCTGCGCCTGCGTTGTGTCGTCCTTAGTCATCCTGTGTTCTCGGAGCTGGTTTTACATCACATAATTGTAGAATAATATTATTATAAGAGCGTTACGACTCCAAACAAAAATATGAATATTATAGACGCGATATTGAAGGGCTCAGAATGTTTTGACCATCTGTTGTTTTTTTTAATGGCCGGGATCAAACCCACAACCTTTGAGACAAGTTTTCAGGTTCAATTTCAATGTGTAATACCTTATGAGCCCCATAATAAACAACTCAGATTACGATGCTTGTGCGTCAGTATGTGAAAATGCTGCGCAGTAACGTAACAATCTTACCGCATGCAATGGCGACGACCATGAAAAAAACCAGCGAGGACTTCACCATTGTCTCCTAGAAAAAAATATGATAAATGCTGTTGAATGCTTACGCAAATTTAATAATGTCATCAATGTTGTGCTGTTGCTACAATGTTTGAAGGATCCAAAAATACCCACTATCTAACTATGAATGTTGACAGTTTATACAAAATGAAAAGCACGCATTCAGTTTGGGTGAGTTCAATGGCAGCTCTGATGGTGATCGGGGTGACATGTCGCCATAGAAAAAGGCACTTTTTTCAGCTGAAGCTCAGTTAGTAGAACAGCTCTGGTCTTGTTCTACTCTGTCTCGCATTCTGTCTATCATGGCGATTTATTTCATTACCACCATATGAGTCTATCTGTAAATATTGTTTTCCGTAACTGATTCAACCATTTCAACTTCCGTTCTTCTAAGAAACTACCACTTCTAATAAACTACCAAGCATGAAAAAATAATTTTCGCCCAACTTCTTATGAAAGCGCCACACATACAGAGCTGCCTGCGCACTTTTAAAATTTTCCGTAACCACCTTCTTCTTGATATTTAGGATGTTCTTATTTTATTCAAAGCATTTGTGAGATCATGTGGCGTGCTAAAAAAGACAAAAGGCTCGGCAGGAAATTCAGAGTTATAATGATTGATATGTCGGGTTCAACGTACAAAAACCACCAACCACCATTTCATTATGAGAGATGCAGTAGTGAAGGCCTTCAGAAATTTTGACCATCTGGGGTTCTTTAACGTGCACCCAAATCTGAGCACACGGGCCCACAACATTTTCGCCTCTATGAAAAATGTAGCCGCCGCAGCCGGGATTCGATCACGCGACCTGTGGGTCAGAAGTCGAGTACCTTAGCCACTGGACTCCCGCGGTGGGGCAAATTGGGAGTTGTATGTAGTGATGGAGCTTCAAGCTGCCACATGCATGACTGTGACAGAAGTCAGCTATTTCTGTGCAGTAAATGTACATTTCTGCATAACCACAATAGGGGTATATGTTCACCTGAGATGCAAGAGGAAATGAAACGTTGGGAACCTCCAGACCCCGCCTCAAGAATGTACATAGTCAGAGTTTACCATGCAATGTTCTGAAAAAATCACTAGAAAGTGCTTACCTTTTATGCGTTATGTGCTCGTCACTGCTGCTGCAAACCGTGCTCGTTGAAAATGCCAACGTAAGCTTTTATTCTACAGGTGTTACCTGATGCCTCCTCCCACAAAAGTCAGACGTCACTGGGTATTTGACGCACGCGATAATCGCTTGCCCTCTCCTCAGAATCGTATCTACATTTCGTGAACACAGCGAAAAGGGGCTTTTTTTTCATATAACCAACATCACTCCTTCCACCCAATGTTATCACCTATCGTCTTTATAAAAGTACAAAGAACGCCTTGTCGAGAAACATGCGGTGATGTCAAAATTTCGATGCTAATTGGTGTTCTTCGAACGCCAGGAGGCATCACTCCTGCCACAGAGAAAAAAAAAGTATCAGCTATGCACGGGGATGCATCTTCAATAAAGTGGGGTGCGGCGAAAAGAAGTTGCGCATTCGACATAAATTTCAAGCTGATTCTGCCCGATGTAGTATAATCTGAGCGGCATAGTTTTATGGTTTATGACTATAAAGTGGGTGGTAAGAAAATTGTGCGGGATTTCGCAAACTTCTTATCAATGTTTTAGGGGCTGTATTACACATTTATTTGCTAAACATATACAAGATTAGTCTGATAAGCACCTAGTCTCACTGAGAAAGCACGACGATATCCCATGAGAGAGATACTGACGTTGAGTACGCTCTTTTAGAAAACACATGCAAAGGTCTAGACGAATCAGGCTCGTGGTTTTGTTGTGGCCGCGTGAGGACGCAGATGGTTTTTGTGTGTCTGTTAAACATTGAAAAAAAACAATGGCAGTTGGTGATTTGATTATAGTTTTTATAAGAAAAATTAAGCATCAAAATCAAAGAGCTACTGGGTACCCTCTACGGTGACTCCACTCCTTCAATGGTGTCACAGAACGAGCGCTCAAAAAGGGCGCGCCGCCAAATTCTCGCGACGAACCGCCGGAGTGATGCCGCGAGGTAAACGAAAAAGAAAGAAAAAGAAAACAAACATCTAAAGGCTCTCCGGGCGCGCGAGCCTCTCCTCTCGGAAGCGTGGCTTCGCCGACGAACCTCCTCACCCCACATCGGCGGCCGAGCAAGCCCTGGAAATTTCTAGAAGAAAAGGGGCGTGTTATGCCGGGTTGAGTCATCTGTCGGGGACGGCCCTCGTACAGTCTCGCGCTATCCCCCAGCCTTCGCTGCGCATCGCACCGATGAAATGAGGAGAACTTTCTAAAATGTCGTGCGGAAGGTATTTAACCGAGCAGCGGAGACGAGAGATCAGGAGAAGACGGAAGTTAGCGCCGAAGCGCGTAGGGTATACCGCCGTGAAGTCGGCGAAGGTTTTGTCCGTAGAGACAAAGCGGGAGAAGATGCTTTTCACCTGAGGGGTGACGACTCGAGCTACAGGCAAGAGTGTGTGTTTACCGCTATCGAGCGAAGACGCGTGGCAACAGCTGCGTGTGTGAAGCCGACGTGTTTCCGACGAAGAAGTTTGAAGCTTGGAGAGTGGCCAATTGAAGACGCGAGGTTTCCTGGAAGAGAAACTTCGATTGATTGATTGATTTGTGGGGTTTACCGTCCCAAAACCACCATATGATTATGAGAGACGCCGTAGTGGAGGGCTCCGGAAATTTTGACCACCTGGGGTTCTTTATCGTGCACCCAAATCTGAGCACACGGGCCTACAAGAGAAACTTCGAGGGCCGCGGAACGACAACAACGCTGGACTTTGAGTGAGTGATTCTCGGAAGAGTAACATCTAGACTTTGGTTCCAAGAACTTTGGACTGGATAGGTTTTCTATCTCTTTAGTCTTTAAGTGTCTTGGTTGTTCAATGCATGCGACTGCATTGTAGTGCGTATCGTTGTCTGTGTCCGTTGTTTCGAGTGTGGCTAATTGTACTGTGTAATACGTTGTTTGATTGGTGACATATTGTATGCATTTATTGTGGAGTGTGCATTCTCGTGTGTAGTTTTCGATCTGCCATTATTGAGAATATAATTTTGTTTGTTTATCAACTCTCGGCTCTGACTTGTGCTTTGGGCCACAGCCGGCGTCCGCTGGCGCGCCAAAAAGGACCACTTCTAAATTGTCCACGCTTTCGTGGTGCGGTTCGGGGGGCCGATACTTCGGCCCTTGGAATTAGCCCGGTGATTGCCTCCCTAATTAACGGGACCGGTGTGACAATTGATCTGGCGTCCGCGACAGGACCTTTTGGTGCACAGTGTGTCCAAAGTAGTGAGAAAGAGCCTCGAGTTGTTGATAGTGCTATCGGAACGATTTTGTGCGTTGTTCAGTGTTCTCGCTAACGAGTGCAGGGGAGTGTTCCGATAGACTGATTTAGGCAGATACTTTTTACACGTGGCAAGACTTTATTTGCGAGACAAAATGGATCTCGAAAAGTTAGTAGCTCTTGGTGAGAAGATGGGTCTTTCTGGCGCCGAACTACGGAAGTGGGTAAGCCAGAAGGAGAAAGAGGCGGTGGAGAGAGATAGGTTGGCAGCTGAGAGAGCCAAGGAAGAAAAAGCAGCTGAGTTGGAACGAGAGAGGTTGGCAGCTGAGAGGGCCAAGGAAGAAAAAGCAACTGAGTTGGAGAGAGAAAGGCTGGCTGCTGAAATGGCGAGAGAAGAAAGAGAAGCAAAGGAGCGACAGCTGAAGGAAGAAAAAGAGCAGCAATTGAAGTTGGAGCTGGAGAGAGAAAGACTGGCAGCTGAGAGGGCGAAAGAAGAAAGAGAGGAAAGGGAACGGCAGCGACAGCACGAGATAGAACTCGAGCGGCTCCGTTTGCAACAGCGAAGTGAAACTCTCGTCCAACCTAGAGTTGAAAGCAGCGAACGGGAAGATCATGGCTGCCGCTTGAATCCAAGCAAGCTACTCGTGGCGTTTGATGAAAGGAAGGACGACCTTGACGCGTACCTTCACCAATTTGAGACGATTGCGAAGAGCCAGAATTGGCCGGAACATCAATGGGCAACTGCTTTGAGTACTTGCTTGAGTGGTGAAGCCCTCAGTGTGTACGGCAGGCTGACGCCAACCGATGCAGCCAACTATGCAAAGGTGAAAGCTGCTTTGCTAAAGCGATTTAGATTTACCGTGGAAGGATTCCGGGCCAGATTTCGGACAGGAAAGCCAGCTGATGGTGAGACGGCTACGCAGTATGCCGCCCGACTTTGCCATTATTTCGACAGATGGATTGAACTTTCAGGGACAGCGCAGGAGTACGATGAGCTTAGAGAGCTACTAATTAGAGAACAATTTCTTACGAGCTTCCACCCAAGCCTGTCGCTGTACTTGAAAGAGAGGAGAGCTCAGTCACTTGAAGACATGCTTGAATTAGCAGATCAATTCTTGGAAGTGCAAGGTGGAACTAATTTGGCCAAGGTCAAGAAGGAGTGTCCCGAAGACTCGGAAAATTCGGCACCCGAATTAAAGAAGCGTGCACCGGAGAGTCTTCCGCGATGTTTCCTGTGTAACCGAGTGGGTCATCGCGCGAGCAACCGTCGTACTAACTTTACGATCCCTACGGTAGTAAAATGTTTTAAGTGTGCACAGACTCGGCACAAAGCAGACGCATGTCGAAACGGAGCGAGTCAAACTCACCAGGTATCCTGTGTGCAAGCGGCACCGAAACCCGGTAATAATGCCGACACAGATGGATTCGTAGAGTTGAAAAATTGGGAGAAAATTCTTATTGTAGGTGCTGTAATGACAAGACAGCCAACCGCTGTCACGAAGGGAATGCCAACGCTGCCTGGAAAAGTTGCGGGCAAGAAGGTTACAGTGTTAAGAGATACCGGCAGCTCCACTGTTATCGTGCGGAGAAATTTGGTACGGGAAAGTGAGTTAACAGGCAAAACGAAAGTGGTTTGCCTAATGGACCGTACGGTTCGGATGCTTCCCGAAGCAGAGATTGAGGTTGAAACGCCATACTTCAGCGGGAAGGTTACGGCTCTATGCATGACGACCCCCCTGTACAACCTCGTCATCGGAAACATCGACGGGGCGCGAGGGCCGAATGATCGAGAATGTTTGGGAGAAGACCCTAAGATAGAGCCCTCGCCAACCCAGCGACCGCGAGATACAGTGGAGGAGCAACCCGTGACTGATCTCTCTAGAGCCCAAGGTGAAGCCGCGGTGCATGAGACAGTGAATGAAAAGATGATCGTGTTGGGTGAGTTCACGGACCGGGCAGCTGGACTTACGTCAGCACGACCTCAACCGAGCGACAGTGTAAAGGTGACGGAGTCGGCCAGCCAGGCCACATGTCGGGACTGGAACAAGCGGGTGAATAACCGGGCAGGATCGGTTGAGCGTCATGACCCGTTAGCAGTGTCGGAAGTGACAACGATGGCTGAGACACCGCCTCAGATACCGTCGTTGGGAGGGGCTCACCGGAACAAAACGAGCAAAAACAATAAGAAGAGATCGAGAGAGCACCGCAAGAAAGGGCGCAAGCGCCGCTCGAAATGCACAGGTTAGGTGCTGAGGTCAAATCGGAATGTGTTTGACAGTGCTATATGTTAGGTTAATGTGGTTGTTGTCCTGTGTCACAACTGTATGTCGAGCGAGTCAAAATGTTTGTTACGGTGATGTGATGTATAGTGTTGTATATTTGTTTTAAAGACAGAACTTTGTATGTTTGTATTGATTGAAATGTGTGATGAAGTGTTGTAGTCATGTACCTGTGGCTATATTTCATGTGTTGTGGAATTGAATTACAATGTACGATTGTATTGAGCGATCTATTGTGAATGTGACGCGTCATGAGCGACGGATTGTGTTACAGTCTGTGAGAGTGTGTGGTGTCTGTTCGCGCTCGTTTGTGGGGTTTTGAATACTATGAGATAATATTCCTAAAGTGGGGGGCAGTGTCACAGAACGAGCGCTCAAAAAGGGCGCGCCGCCAAATTCTCGCGATGAACCGCCAGAGTGACGCCACGAGGTCAACGAAAAAGAAAGAAAAAGAAAACAAACAACTAAAGGCTCCCCGGGCGCGCGAGCCTCTCCTCTCGGAAGCGTGGCTTCGCCGACGAACCTCCTCACCCCACATCGGCGGCCGAGCAAGCCCTGGAAATTTATAGAAGGAAAGGGGCGTGTTATGCCGGGTTGAGTCATCTGTCAGGGACGGCCCTCGTACAGTCTCGTGCTATGCCCCAGCCTTCGCTGCGCATCGCGCCGACGAAATGAGGAGAACTTTCTGGAATGTCGTGCGGAAGGTATTTAACCGAGCAGCGGAGACGAGAGATCAGGAGAAGACGGAAGTTAGCGCCGGAGCGTGTAGGGTATACCGCCGTGTAAGCGGCGAAGGTTTTGTCCGTAGAGACAAAGCGGGAGAAGATGCTTTCCACCTGAGGGGTGACGACTCGAGCTACAGGCAAGAGTGTGTGTTTACCGCTATCGAGCGAAGACGCGTGGCGACAGCTGCGTGTGTGAAGCCGACGTGTTTCCGGTGAAGAAGTTTGAAGCTTGGAGAGTGGCCAATTGAAGACGCGAGGTTTCCTGGAAGAGAAACTTTGGCGAGGTTTCCTGGAAGAGAAACTTCGAGGGCCGCGGAACGACAACAACGCTGGACTTTGAGTGAGTGATTCTCGGAAGAGTAACATCTAGACTTTGGTTCCAAGAACTTTGGACTGAATAGGTTTTCTATCTCTTTAGTCTTTAAGTGTCTCGGTTGTTCAATGCATGCTACTGCATTTTAGTGCGTATCATTGTCTGTGTCTGTTTTTTCGAGTGTGGCTGATTGTACTGTGTAATACGTTGTTTGATTGGTGACATATTGTATGCAACTATTGTGGAATGTGCATTCTCGTGTGTTGTTTTCCATCTGCCATTATTGAGAATATAATTTTGTTTGTTTATCAACTCTCGGCTCTGACTTGTTCTTTGGGCCACAGCCGGCGTCCGCTGGTGCGCCAAAAATGACCACTTCTAAATTGTCCACGCTTTCGTGGTGCGGTTCGGGGGGCCGATACTTCGGCCCTTGGAATTAGCCCGGCGATCGCCTCCCTAATTAACGGGACCGGTGTGACAAATGGCAACCATCAAAAGTTGGTTCAACAGCTTAAAACGTGGTCAGAAGTCGGTTTTTGATGAGCCCCCGCCAGGGGCTCCGCAAAAAGCTACCAGGGCCGATAACGGGGCAAACCCCCACGAACTCGTACTGGCATACCACTGACTGAAAGTGCGCGAAACAGCTTAGACAGTAGGCATCACAAAAGACTACGTGGGTCATTTTCTGCATGAAATTTCGTGTGTGAGAAAGAGTCTGCGTGATAGGTGCTGCGTTTTCTCATTCCGGAGAACAAGGGGGTTCGTGAGACTATACTATATATAGTTACAGCAGCGTTTGAGGCTGTACAAGCGTTATTAAAAGGAGTTTTGTCACAGTTTTATCACCGTCAGCAAAACATGCGTCCATTGGTGCACAAGAGACCAAAGAACACTCGAAACAGTGGACTCATTGTAGAGAACCTGCTCAGAAAAAGGTGAAGACTGTCGCTGTGGCCGAAAAGATTACGGCCATCGTTTTCTGGGATTGTTAAAAGTTGATCTTCGTCGACAGCCTTGAAAATGGCAAAACGGTGACAGGACTCTATATACTGCACAGAATTACTGGGCTGATTGGACACCGCATTGCGAGAAAAAAGGCCACATTTGGTGAAGAACAATATGATTTTTTGCCTTGACAATCTGCCAGCTCGCCCCTGCGCGATCGCCATGGCCAAGTTTGTTGAACTGGGCTATGAAGTGATGCACCATACAGTGTATTCTATAGATTTAGCCTTCAGCGTTTTTTTTAGATGCGGAAGCATCTTATACTCGCGCCTTGTAGTGCGCCGTCCGCGCCGTCCGCGCCGTCCGCGCCGTCCGCACCGCTTCTCGAACATTCGACAGCTGACGCGCGCGCATGCGCCGTCGCGCCGTCGCCCACTCTTCCACCATCTGTGCATCCCTTCCTCCTCTACACACCGCGCGCGCTTCACTCCTCCACCATCTGTGCACCCTTCCTCCTCTACACACCGCGTTCGACGTCTACAATTCTCCTGATTCTCCAGTGGACGCGCATGTGGCGTCGCGCTTCGAGAACATTCAACAGCTGACAGTGCATGCGCCGTCGTGCTGTATATATACTCAAGGTCGGCGCTCGCTCGCTCAGTTGCCGCTCGTCGGTTGGTTTGTACGGCGCGTCGACGTCCAAGGTCGCGGTGAAATGAATTCCAACGAATCACAAACACAATGATCGACGTCCCTTCGACCAGCGCCGCCCTTTCGCATACGTGTGTACGTGTTCACTCATTTAACACCCCCTCCTACAACCAGGTTAACCAATTTAGCCATCGACCCAAGTAAGTCGCAATTTAACACCCCATTTCACAACCACGTTAACCAATTTAGCCATCGACCCAAGTAAGTCGCACTTTAACACCCCGTTAACCAATTATATGGTCCGCATCCTCCTCAGTGTTCCCCCGAGGGAAGCTGCGGGCAATTTTTTGTTCCCCGACTTGAAAAAGTCATTCGCTGGACAAAAATTTCAGTCTAAGGACTGGATTTCCACCGCCACAAAAGCCTACTTAGCAGCTAAGGAGAAAACGTATTTTTGTGACGGTATCAAGAATTCATAAGATGACTGAGTCAAGTGTATTAGGTTGAAAGGAGATTATATATTGAGAAATGAATTGACACCATTCCGAAATTTTTGTTTTTCGTTTGAAGGCTAAGTACTTGTCCTACCAACCTTACTTTTCCTTCATTTTAAGAACTTCTCACGCACTTGCGTACCTGACTCGAGGAAAGTACTGGACTGCACAATGAATATAATAATTATCTCTAATTTCATCATGCTGAAAGGGAAAAGGAAACTGGATAGAAAGCTACAAAACTTTACCTTGTGTGCGTCTTGATTTGATTGATTTGTGGGGTTAACGTCCCAACACCACCATATGAATATTAGAGACGCCCTAGCGGAGGGCTCCGGAAATTTAGAGCTGGTGTGCGTCTAAGGTCCACCAGAAATACATTCATGTAACATACATAGCAGTAGAAACTCAAACGCAGTCAATGGGCGAAACTTGAAATACGTTACACGAACAGGTGCAACATATCATACATGAAGTAAAACACTGGAACTATGCAAGTTGCCACAAAAAATAAATACACCACTAGTATAAACGTACTCACAAACGTAAGCAAAATACCCACTGATGCTCAATTGAAGATAAGAAAGAGCAGGTAGTTCGCTATATGCGAAAAATGAAGGAGTGATGTCGTTATCGGTAGAAAAAGATACATGTTTGGAGTAATTATTATGCGAAACTTCTAGCTTCCTCACATCTTTGGAGACTACAAGCTGGTTGATTGGATAACAAAATACTTACGATAACGCTCAAAATTTGTTACCTTTAACCACGCAAAGCCATTCTGACGTACGTTAACATCAGGAAGAGGCCCCAAGACTCGGTGCTTCATCCTCTTTTGTTTATTATTTATATAATTGACGGTAGCCGAGATTATCATTAACATCCAGATGAAACTGGAAATGTATGCAGTTTACTGCGTTATTCGTACAATCATCTGTAATACTCAAAAGCATGAAGCACTGATTACTACTTTTTTTGTTGTTTTGTGAGAGGAGTGAAACATGGCAATCATCTAGTAACTGCAAAAATACCAACCTTTTCAAATAAAAAATGGCCTCCTCATTTTACACATAGTAATAACAGCGTAAGTGTAGCACTTGTCACGGAGCTTAAATACATTAGTGTAACTCTCCCAACGAATCTAAATGGCACAGTATTTTGGAACAGTACAGCATCTTCAAAAACATTGGTATCTCCGACCCACAGTAAGCCACTAGACAAAAAAAAAAATGCGGACTGACAGCGCATGTGAATTTGGCAAAACTCAAAGAAAGGATAGTTGTTTGGTGACCTGACCCCAGATATAATATCGCTTTCATAGAATATCTTTTAGCGCCACAGGTTAGAGACGGACAGCGCTTAGTCCCGTTGCACTGTCAAATATTCCAAGATTGACATCCACGAACTTTTCCAAATCGCGATTCTGCTTCAGCGTGATATGGCGATGTGGAATGCTAGTAAAAAAGCAATAAAGTTTATATTTTGTCGCTATGACCAGCCTTTCTTGTACAACCTTCTAATGCGCTTGTTTTGTCGCTGCAGCGCCTCTCCAACATCGGTGCACTTGCAATCGTGTCATCCTCCTGCGTATATAAGATGGTTTACACTGGTTCCAGTGTTATAGCACCCATATATTTCGTTGCATCTTCTGCACACCTTTCCCGGGGATTAGACTGTACAAATATTTTGCTCGTTAGATTAATTTGGAATTGTTTTTGTTTTCTTTATTTGTTTTATATTTTTTGTAGAACGCGTATTTTTGGCATTGGCATGTGGGGTACCTGCGCTGACTCGGTGTCAGCAATTAAAAAAATTGTTGCATGAACATGTTTTTTGTTAATTGTAACTCTGAAGGCGCGGAATATCCGTATTTATACCTGCTTTACACCTGCTTCGTCTCGAAAACTGAACGATCAGTATTTGTAAACAAATATTATTAGGGCACGCTGCTGTCACTTGAACTGTTTCGCCCTCTCGGGGAAACAGTTTTTTTTTTCAAAATTCAAGGAACAAGTTTCTATCCCCACCAACTCTTGAACCATAATTCTACCCCCCCCCCCCCCCCCCCCCCCACTCTACCATCGCCACGTCGCCGCCGATCTGATGGACTCTGTGCCGTCGACACGCCGCGCCGAAGGTGGAAAAAGTGGCGTGGCGCCGCCGGCAATTTTGGTACCGGCGCGCAGGTCTATGTGAATAAGGGGCTCACGCCGCAAAACAAGACGCTCTTTAGGAGGCACTGGATTTTAAAGACCAACACAAACGGCAATTTCTGTCGATCAGCAACTGTGAAGTGAAAGCCAATAAAGCTCAGAAAACCAGAGTGTACATAATCGGAGAAATCGGAACCAAGATCTATATATCTATCTAGCCACTTACGCCTGTGTGCTCTCCTGATAACCCCCTCAATGTGCCCGGAACCAAAATTAGTATGAGAGGTGTAATAAATATGTCACGGTGGTCGAAATAATATTAATATAAAAATCCCGTCACGTGCGTAATTAAACACTTTCCACCGGGCAATGACACGTACCTGTGGTTCGGCATGTGCCACTGGTATGCGGGATTGTATCTCCCCAGAAATAACAAGAACAGACAAAGTCAGTTTTAACGTGTGAGCGTTAAAACTGACATCGGCAGCGTTGACCCGACGAATGCAAAGAATATATGTAAAGGTCTTAGCAGGGATCGAACCCAAGCATTCTGCTTCGCAAGCAACATTCTACCAAGGAGCCATGCCAGGTCTCGGAACTTCTTTAAAATAGACAATAGTGTTCGTGAAATGTCCATTTTGGTTGCATTGTTGCTATTTAATTTTATAAACATTGTATATGCACTCCGATGATGCAGCACTCGCGTCGGATTAACGTGAACTGTGGTTGGGTGTCATGCGCCCAAGTTAATTATGTAGCAGTGTCCAGGGCTACCATCCTCGCGAGCTCCAGAGCTTCAAATTAGTGTATCTGCTGTGGTGTTGCTAATACTCATGTTACAGTTTGCAGTGTTGCGCAGGTGCAAATAGTTCCTTTTATAAATATATGCAACTCGTCAACAAATGTGTGTGCGTGCAATATCAATACCGAAAATCAGCGTCTTTTCATGACATGTCACTCAATGAAAAAGTTACAACACCATCCCTCTCCCTACGCATGCTTCGCACAACATCTATTCCAAGGTACGTAGAATCTGCTGAATTTTTGTCTTCAAATATTCTGATTTGCAGTGCAGGGGCGCGCACGCCCGTGCACAAGCCGCGGCCACCCGCAGCTGCTATTTTACCAACCTAGCAAGCCATGCTCAATGAGCCAATAGCTGATAAAATGGCTTAGACGAGTAATTTTTCGGCTTGTTCTCCAAGCCTGCTCGTTTAATGTTCTTTTTATGGTGCAGTTTTTTCAACAACATTCATTATTGCTTATTTGGAGGAGAAAAAATTACAGAATTTTTTCCTGCGGGAGGCAAAGACTAAAGGCTAAAAGCCTGACGAGGTCTCACCCCCTATTAACCAAAAAACAGTCTGCATCAGTGACATATACACTTACACATAAGCAACATACAACTGTATACATCGGTTATATATCAATGATAGAAGATACTGGCATGCCATAATATATTTCTTTTATATAATCAAAATTATCAAACATTCAGAACATGCATTTTTGGCATATGCAAACAGACGCACACATTTTAAAATACGCTTCCTTCCACACATTGCTGGAGCAATTTCCATTTTACAATCACAGCGAACAGTCATAAAAATACGTAGAGAGAGAGCGTACCATTACCCTTACGTGTAGTTTGATTATGGGTCTATAATGACGTCATTCGAAAAAAGAAGTAATTTAAGATGACATTTAAATGGTTTAGATTTCAGTGTAAAATCTACATTCGATTCGCAAAGGTATAGCAGCTGAATAACTTTGTAATCACTGTCCTTCTTTCCGTAATTCGTGCGTGTTTTCTTAGTTTTGCGGGCAATTTTTCTGAAGCTATATTAAGTTGATATAGTTCGTGGGTAGGCACTAAAGTACCAGATTTCACTTAACATGAATGCATTTTATGGCACAACCACGACAGTTCACACTGTAGACAGCCTAAGCTCATGCAAATGCGGTGAACAACAGTCCCGGACAAGTAAAGCTCGTCGTACACCTATAAGGACAAGGCTCAAGTGCATGTTGTAAAACAGTTCTATAAGGTTGATAACTGGGCTAGTTGGGGATCATTGAATTAGCCGTTAGGTTAGGTAGCGATGTTTTTACCATAATTTTGGCTCCAACAATGTTCTACAGAGCCACCAGGTGTTGCCTCCACTCAATCTGGTGGTTGATAAAAGAAGGCAATGGGCTAAATGCGTGGCCGTGTTAATAGTAGATGTAAAAGCACTGATGTTAATTCTGATGAAAGATTGCAGAGCAATATGAATACTGGTGACACCTGGTGTTGAGCAGCGCCAGAGGGACGACGCGACGCGAAGAAATAAGGGGTACTTAAACTGCTGCGCACAACTTATCGCAACCATGAATGTCAATATAGCGTCTTTGACGAACGTTTTTGCCCAAGGCGACATCGGTTGCATTGCGCGTGTGACGATTGTTAGCCTAGTTCATTTTTGTAATTCATTGTTTTCCATTTAATTTATTTTTTGGGGCAGGCGAAGTTGCAGTAAACCCCCGTGCTCATGTTTGGGTGCACGTTAAAGAACACCAGGTGATCAAAAGTTCTGGAGCCCACCACGGCGGCGTCTTTTATGTTCATACAGTGGTCTGTGACGTTAAACCCCACATATGAATCAATCTATCTATTCATTTCATTTTTATTTCTTGAAGACTCCACTGAAGGGGTATGATATAAGGGGTGGGTACACACATAAAAAATTAAAACCATGTTTCACCATAATGAAAAGCATTGTGTTAAATTGGACAAAAATGTGACTGGACAGGTTTTGGTCTGCAATGTCATTGAAAAGGCACTTCTAGTCCGTTGTTGCAGAAAAAAAAAAGTCACAGCTTTGTCGCACGAGCGAAGCAATGAATGCGGTTGCAACTAATTGGAATGTCACACGAAGAATGACAAGCATATCGAAGCGTGCCCCGCGTTGCTCACGCAGATATCACGCACAAAACGTACTCGCAGGTGCAGATTAACTCGAATGTGCGTCTCAGTTGTTACTTCGGTGTGTCTGAAAAGCGCGTCCTTTGCACAAACGGTTACTGTGCAACAAGTGCAGTGGCCTTTGTGCGCCTAGTAACTACAATAAAACTATTCCGCTGAAAGCCCAAGTCATATGATTGTCCCCATCACAAGATAAGCGAGCGCACGAGGAGCGTATCCTTTCCACGGGGTAAATACGCGTGGGATGAGAGTGCGCACCGCCGCGTCGTGACAATCTAGCAGCACGCGCTTATGAAGCCATATCACTGGTAATCCTTAAAACAGGATAGTTCCCCCCGAGATGCCAATTGCCAGCGGAAAGTGGTAGATAGAAATAGCTTGCCGTTTAAAGGTTCATGGAAGTGCTCCTTCGTCACTCAGCGGCTGACACCTCGCACTCAATATTTAGAGCTCAGACGATCGATTCCGCATGCTGAAGTCTTTTCTCTGAATTATTTTACATGCGCAGCATGGTATATTAGGGGCTAGTCATGCGCCGTCGCCGTCCGCAGTCTCCCCTCCTCCTCCGCCAGCCATCCGTGCATACCTTCCTCCTCTCAACACAGCACGCGCGGCGCTCGCTTCTCCCCTCCGCGCGCCGCGTGACCTTTAGTTTTACGTGTGCCACCTGTATGTAACGCACGCATGCGCAGGCCGCGGCCGGCGCTCGCCATAAGTAACCGAGTGTCGGGGCGCGCCGCCCATCGTCAACTCGTCGACGTCATCGGTGGAACGCCACCGATGACGTCGACGTTGCGGGATACGATCCGGCCGCGTGCACGCACGGGTTCAACGACCTGTGGGCGGCGTGGCAATTAACGTCAAGCATGACGACGTCGACTCCGTCGAAGACCTCCAACTGCGGCCCGGCGCTCAACAACGTGCCAACGGTGAGCACTGTGTCTCCAGCGTCTGCGAAATCGATTTCCTGACGATGTACCTCGCGCCCAATCTATCGCGTGCCACCATGGATAAGTACGTCGACGAAGCCATGGAAAAATACCTGAAACAACGAACGCAACGACGACCCCTCGTGATAGTTGGCGACTTCAACGTCGACGTCATCAAGGACGATCGGGTGGTCGACTACATAAAGTCGCGGCACTAGCTGAAACGAGCAACGCATGACGGCAAACATCAACCGACCACGGTTCGCGGGACGTGCATTGACCACGTCTTTGCAAATTTCGACCTTCGACCACGGCAACCAGACCCACTGAACCTTCACTTTACGGACCATAAAGCCATCTTGCTAAAAATACCCAAAGCGTCTCATCAAAAAACATCGTCTTTCGCAGCATACGTGTGTGCGTGTTCACGCGTGTTCACTCATGCTCACTCATAACACACACGCATGGCGCAAATCACAAACCACATTTATCGCAGTTCAACACATATGCTCCACATGCTAACCAGTGTTTCCACTCGGCAAACTGCGGTCAATTTTTTCGTTGCGGTTTTATATATATTAATACGTATACAAGTATAGTGAATGATGGCGACGTCGGTGACGACACCGGCAGAAAAATTCAGCCGGTAGTGTTAATATAGGTGCTATCGCAATAAAACAATGAAGAAATTAAGGTCACGGTGCCGGCATGTGGGCGAGAAACTTGTTGCTGGTGACCGCGGTGTGACTGGAGATGCGTGTCGGGGAGAGAATGTATGGTGGCTTACCAAGGCAGTTGTTAAAAAAAGTCATGAGAAGACATATGCTAGCAATGCGGAGACGAGATGCGAGCAAATACAAACAAGATTCTGTTTTCAGGGCCGGTAGCTTAGTAGCTTCATTTTAAAGTGATTTGAATCGATTCTTGAGATAGTGTTGAAGGGGGTACAAAATGGGGGATACGTATTCTGATTTTGACCTGATTACTCACTGATAGGCGAGTAATTTTACATTCTGAGGGGCATGGAGAATATGGTGTTTTAGACATTCCGGTGTTTTACTGGCAGATAGAATCATGCCCTTAATGTGTGACGCTCAGGTCAAAACCACTAAAAAGGGTCATTTCAAGATATTTATAGGAAGCAACTAGTTCACTATTAGCACTGACAATAGAGTTAGAGAAAGTAAGTGGATTTTTACGGTGGTGAAAAGAAATAGTCTTGCATTTGTTGGGGTTTATTTCAATAAGCCACTAGTTGTTACGCCGCCGTTGCACCCTTCGGAAGTCAGTGCGAAGAGATGTGTTATTAGAAACGTTGTTAATTGTACGATAAATTATGCAACAGTCTGCAAACACTTCACTTTGCGAGACAGTCTATGGAGGTCAGACCACGGTATATTTATTAATGCACTCGCGATGCCGACTGAGATTGACTGGCTGGAGTCGCAGCTCGGCTGGAGTCGCAGATAAGTTGGCTGCGATCATGGTACGAACGTCATTGTCTCTGCAAAAACGACTGCTGCATTCTGTGGCGTTTAACGTGGTGACATCATGAAGGTCTGTTGCATTTCAAATCTTGCGAATAATACGTTTTTAGTGAAAAAATGTTCGTGTTGAGAGTCACACCTCTACCTTGCGGTAAGGCACAAGGGTGGTAGCCAACCTGCCCTAGTGTTTGACTGTAGGATGAGCAAGTGCTACAACTGCACTTGCATACTGTGCCTCACGCGAGTTATGGTGTGTTCGGACTGTTGTTGTGGCCTCCTCTAAAAAGGCAATCGTAAAATGATGGTCATTCCCAGTGTCCGGAGGTTGTAATATCAAGGGTCCTAGCGCTCACGAGCCAGCAGGATGTTTGCACAACCAAGTAGTACAGTCGTGGGAGCACTAGAGGAGGTCACTGTAATTCTCGTGCAGCAATGGTAATATGAACCTCCCTGTCAGCAGGCACATACCGTGGTCACGTTCTTGGTAGGATCCTTTTCCTGAAATCGTCTGCGTGGCTTGACCGGAACACTGCACTCTCTATTACATATTGAATGCAATACAGGCGGGCCAGGACACCCGTTATCTGCAGTAAGAACGCATTACAATTGGAGTAGTTGTGCATTTCTTAGCCATGGTCTAAACGGTCTAAACACTGGTTTGACACAGGGGGTCACCTGACGTGTCTCGCCATATCTGTTGGCCTTGACTCAATTGTTCTGCTTTTCAGTTTGAACTACAATAATGAGCTGGCCTAGCGGCCATTACTAACTTAGTTCGTGGAGCACGCGAATGTCAGAAGCTTGCTTGCACTATAATTATTAGAACCTGGCCCCTACAGGTTATTGGTAAACAACTAATGGGTAATGAAATGAAAGATCAGCCATAAAAAGTGAAAAAAATGAAAGAAACAACTTGTCAACTCGGCTTAACGGAAATTGATAAAACATCGAGGCATGTGGCCTTTTCTAAAGTTCTCACATTTCTATGTTATCCAAGTCTTTCCTATTCAATGTATCCCTTCTTTATTAAACAGTTTTTGTTAAGCTTTTATGTATACTAGTATAGTCACAATCTTTTATAACCACAAACAATCACATGACTGTGGTGTAGATATAAAAATGCGAACACCATTTATTTCTGCATGTTGAAAGCGGTGGGTATTGGGATTTCATCAGCTTCTCTGGCGCCTACGCATTTATGATGATGATATCTTTCTAACTGGCCATGCAGATATTTGTGGCCCACACACATCTGCTGGGCGAGTTGTTGCCTTTATTTTAATGGATCAGTTTTGAAGAAGTAGGATTTACAAAATTTATTTTACTGTTTATGACGCCCAGCTGTGTTAGCATGGATCCTCAAAATAAAATCCCTAAGAGCAGCTCCTCTTTTAGAAGCCACCCAACAAGCCTGTCACTGACAGGAGTACCTCAGTTTCTTCTTGATGGCTCCCACTGGACTCGCTGATTCTAGCGTGCTATCTAATCACTACAACCATCGCAATGACGAACAAATGCATGCAGAAGTAACACTGCGGTTGTGTAAAAAATTAATGGTGAAAAACAGCGAAAGCCTCGGTAGCAGTCTTCTGTCTCGCAAGTAGATGTCGAAAAGGCATGGTGCTGGCTTGCGGGGCGTGAGCCTGCCTACGCACTCATGACTTCTAGTGCCAACTCATGTTTTTGGCACCATGTCGAAGTTCTCAATGCTTTTGGCAAGCAAATTTACTTAGGAGCTTCAGCAGACTCGGAATTCACATTAGTATGTGAGAGTAAGCTATTTTAACTGTGCAGTAGTTCTTAGGAAACTGTAGGCAACGTGAGAATAATTATCTATCTATCTATCTTATCCTATCTATCTATCTATCTATCTATCTATCTATCTATCTATCTATCTATCTATCTATCTATCTATCTATCTATCTATCTATCTATCTATCTATCTATCTATCTATCTATCTATCTATCTATCTATCTATCTATCTATCTATCTATCTATCTACATGAAGGGAACCTTGATGGGATGCGAAGCAGCAGTGGTGTGTGTGTGAAAACATTCATTAATGCAGAGCTTACAGACCAATAAGGGCCTTTCACACAGGCGAAGTCCCTATTCGGGGACCGAGCTAGACAAGGCTGCTACCCACGCCCGTCGGACTGGAGCTCTTTGAGCCTCCAGCCAGTAGCAATTGAGTATAGGGTTACCTCCTATGCCTCTCTAGTAAGGGAAGGGTTAGGGGGGAGGGAAGGGTTCATCTGAGATGCCCAGATCGTGTGAAAGTTATCGGAGGCTTCCCCACATGGAGGGCCTCACCCATCGACTTTCGGGTCCAACTGCTTTACTACTGCAGGACACAGCGGGGTGTTGGTGTGCAGGTGGTTTAGGGTTCGTTTATTGGCCTTACTCAGGCCCTTAGCAGACACCGGGAAAAGCCGATGTCGTCCGCAATAGTACTACAGCATTTCTATGAATCGCAGAAGCAGTTGGCTAGTCTCTGAGCTGGAAAAGCCCTGGTAGTTAGGCGCGTGGGCAGCCGCATTCGCAGCCTCGTTTTCTCTAAGGCCCTGGTGGCTCAGAGTCCAAGCAATGCGTTTAGGTGAGGGGTCTCACTGTCTGAAAGCTCGCTTTCCAATATCGTAGGCTGAAGGTGATAACCCGGCCACCAGACAATTTTCACAGGCTCAGCGTGCATTTTTAATGATTACTCTAGAATCCATGTGCGAGGCGGCAAGCGCTGTTGCTGCCTCCTCAGCACGCGTGGAGTTGTTAACCCGATAGGAAGGTCCGTTAACGTGTTTCTCTTGATTAACTACGGTGGCCGTGTAGAATCCAGTGGGCGACAGTCCTGCCAAATCAACGTAGTATACACCCGGCTTAGATCCGAATTTGTGTTCGAGGGCCAGAGTGCGCGCCCCTCGTCTGCCTTCGTGTTATGCGAGTGCATGTTTCGAGGAAAAGGAGGAACCCAGAGCTTGTGGTGGCACCGCTCAGGAAGTCTGCATACATGCGCTGGAAGCCAGTCGTGTTTTATGTGCAGCCAACCTAACACGTGGCACCTAGATACCGTCTGCGAAAGTCGCATATATTGGTTGACGTGGTGCGCCTCCTTCAATTCCTGATAAGAGCTTAGCACCCCCAAAGCCGACAACTTGGCATTGGAGGTTGTTACCAGTGTGTCCAAAGCTCGCTTTGTAGCCTTCTTAATGATGGCGTTGATGTGCCTATCTTGTTGCTTCGTAGTGCGAATGTAGAGTACGGAGTGGAGGATCCGGCTTATTACAAAGGCATTGACGAGTCGAAGCGTATCCCCGTCCCTCAACTTGCCCCGTTGGAAGTGCAGTGGATCTTTGTCCAACCTGTTCGCCTATATGGTTCAGTTTGGTTATGGTAGGTTGCGGTCTGAGTCTGTCACAATGAACAGGCCCAGGATCCGGATCTCCTCCACTTCTCTGACAGGAGCTCCCATCAAAAATATACGTAAGTTCATGTAGCTTTGGGGGTTGGGCCTGAAGTGCAGAAGCTCTGATTTTTCAGGAGCGCATTGTAGATCACAGGCAAAAGCATAGCTATCGACGATAGAGGTGGCCCTCGGGAGGTGGTTCTCTATTTCTCCAAGGATTCCTTCAGTAGTCCAAATTGTTATATCAACCGCGTAGAGAGTGTGATGAATCCCTTGCACCCCGGCCAATTGATGTGGCAGCTGCATCATAGCCATGTTGAAGAAGAGCGGTGACAAGACCGCTTTTTGGAGGGTACCCCTTCTGCTCATAGTGTATAGGCGGTATTCGTCATCCTCACTTTTAAGGAAAATTTGACGCTTAAAGAGGAAGTCTCTTACATAGACAAATGCCTTGTCACCACAATTTCAAGAGCTCAAGTTTGCCAGACTGCTGCCATGACGAACTTTATCAAAGGTGCCTTTAATATTGAGAGCAAGGATGGCCTTGTCGTTGTGTCGCATGTCAGTGGGTTCAAATATGTCACGGTGCCTCTGAAGAAGTACATCCTGAGCAGACTTATGTGAGGAAAACCCAAACATAGTGTCTGCAAAGAGGCTTTTTGCTTCGATGTATAGAGAAAGGCGATCCCGAACCAATCTCTTCACAGATTTACCCCCACAAGAAGTTAGTGAGATAGGCTTCAGGTTGTTGGTAATCACCACCTTGCCTGGTTTAAGCATGAATCTGTCTAAGGATGTCTTTCAGTGTATAGGAAGTGGACGTCCATCCCAAATCTGATTTATGTATTTTAGCAAGCGAAGGCAGCACAAGGGTAAAACATTCGCCAACAGCTTGACAGTTATATAGTTTCTACCTGGGGCCGTACCTCTGCGCATCACAGCTAAAGCCACCCTTAGGTCATGTGCCATAAAAGGGGCATCCATGTCTGGATTACGCTTGCCCACGTACTCGTAGTCGGGCCCAGTGGAATCTTCTATGCGACAGAGATATCGGTCACACAGGATGTGCGCGAGATGAGCCGTCGTGCCTTGGTACCCATGCAAAGCCTGCCATAGTTGTTGTTACGTCTCTCTTTTCGTCTGAATAGGGTCACTGAGGCTGCGAAAGGGCGCCACGTCTCTTCGAGCTCATATGACGCGCTGCTGTATTGCACATTTTAGTCAGTGAGGTGGGCTGCATACATTGACGGTTGTACGGTGAGGCCAGTAATGCGAGGTTGAAGCTTACAATTAGGCTTGTTTCTCCACCTCTTGGTAAGACTCCTGCGAGCCTCCCACAGTTGCAGGAGGTGATTGTATACTGCGCGGATCTCTTCAGTAGTCTTAAGTGTCTTAACAAGTTGCTAAACTGCATGCAAACGATTCGCCCATTCCGTTGGCCGCCGGAAGAGAGCACGGGAGGAATGTCTTGCTTTCTTAAATTATCAAAATCAGTCAATTCGGCTTCGCCCCACTTTTTTTAAGTCCCCTTCACCGGAAAAGTGATCCGGAGAAGGCAGTGATTGCTGCCAAGTGATTCCCCTAGGTTTCGCCAGATGGTCTCTTTCGCGTCAGTAACGAGAGACAGGTCCGGACACGTGTACTGTGTTACCGAATTACCGATGTGGGAGGGACATGCCGGATAAGTGAGTAGCATAAGACGAAGTGTGGAGATAAGCTCTGCCAACTTGTGTCCTCTTGCTGTTTCAAAGCGGTAAGCCCAATGAAGCCTAGGAGCGTTGAAGTCCCCAACAAATACTAGAGGTTCTTTCGCAGCCGATTTTTACGTGCGGTAGAAAACATCATTAAAGGTTGCATGTGGCTTATGCAGAGGGCAGTAAATGTTCAGTATGTGTAATGAGGGATCTCGGCAATAAGTGGCAGGACCTGGACAATTCTGTTGTTTTGTGCGTTATCCAGTTCGAGGTCCACAGTGACTGCGGTGTAGGCCTCGTTCATCAAGATACGCGTTGTAGGGCCTCCTTCAGATACTGGCTCTTGAAGAGCCATGATTGCTGGTCACGTACCAAGCAATTGCAGGCAGAGCTGGATGTGCGACCGTTTCTTCCAATTTCGAAAACACCTGAAGTTTCACTGAACGATCTCGAATTTCTCCTCGATTGATTTATTATTGGCTTTCCGCTGGCGTCAGGTAGCCATAGTGATTATTATTTTTTATATTGGACAGAGGCTCAATCCTCTGTGATGATAGTATCTCAGGCAGTGGCACCAGTATATCTGGAGAAGAGGCAACGAGAATATGTACCTGCGAGGCAGTGTCTTGACGAGTGATCGCCATTCGTCAGCACGTATCTGATCGCGCGGAATGCGAGCGAGAACGGATTTTTCCTACGTAGAATGCTTCTCCTGCCCTGCAATATGAACAGAACAGACTCGGTCACTGTGGAAGATATGCTCTCCACAATCTATGAGAGCTCGCGTTGCCAGAGTTCCCTGAAGAAAGCCCTGCTGCTTCAAACATTTTGCCTAGTATGTTCACAATCGTGCGTACTAACTGTTTTAAGCGGTGCTCCACAACGGGCATTCACTCGACAAATATGCTGCCCGTGGACTGCGTGTGGCTAGACAGCCTTGACGTGACCGAGGCCCTATTATACTTGTCCACCAGCTCAGTTCGCTACTTAGGCTCTGAAAAGCCTGCCTGTCACTGGGGCTCTGTGCGCCTGGCAGATTTTGCCTCTAGCTCCTGAATTTTCTTTGCTGAAATTTCAGTGTGGCGCCTGAGTTAAGCATTTTGCCGCTGTAGGGTGCCTTTGTTAGGGGAGAGCAAGAGAGGACCGGAGGCCGCCCCAACCCAACCCCTAACTTTGTTTGGGCGTTTGCCAGGGATTAGAAGGCCCCGGAGTTGAAGTTTAGTGCCTTTGTCCTGCTCTTGACTTTGTTGGTTGTCTTGACTTGCCCACGCTTTCCCGGCGCAGAAGGAGGCTTCTTTATGTTTACAGTGGAAGACAAAGCTTTCTTCGGAGCTTACGTCCGCTTCGTGTTGCTCGGTGACATCTTCGGCTTGATCGGCTTCTGGTACTTGTCTCTACAGTTAGCATCACCCATTTAATGACGGCCTTCACAGATGAGGCAACGAGATGTGCACTAGTTTTCAGCAGTGCCATCGGAAGTGGTAAACACTTGACAGCAATAGCGGCCACAGCGTCCTAACTGTGGCCTCGCGCAGACGTCAGCCTGATGCCCCACCGTGCCACATCGGTGACAGGCGGGAATTGTCTTCTTATAAAGCCCCACAGAAATTCGATCGATGCAGTAGACTTAACCGGGCGCCTTCTCAACCTAAACAGGACCATTGCTACGTTCGTTTGGCCCAATTTTCTCACTCACAGGATGTGCTTGTGCTTCTACCTCAGCTTTTGCTTGAGAGAGACTGCCGTATCACTAGGATCAATGTTTATGACACCCCTGCATACGTCGCCTGAGGCTTTAGCGTGGCCGCGGAACGGAAGTTGGCGGCTCTCGGCTACCGACATGATGTCCCCGAGGAGCCTCTCAGCCGGGCACTGAGTGCAGTCAACACACAATCACGTTTTGATCCCATAATAGACAGACGGTGAGTTCCACCTCTCTACAGTCACGTATCAGATTGCGTGCAGCAGCACCGGTTTGGCCTGGAACGAAGGTCGGCGTCAGATTCAGCGTTTTGCTTGGCTTGAGCACCATGACGAGTTCATCACGCCCGATGCGTGGCGTCTGTTTGAGACGCCATCGGGAGTTTGCAGGTTTGTCCCTTCAACAGGCGTGGCGTGAGACGCCACTTGTTCCTGCGGTGCTATACAAGGTCGGTCGAGTATCGCGAAACTCGCAATTTTCCCGAGCTCTGGCGTCACCTTCTTATGAACAATCAACAGTACCAAAACGTCAAATGCACACCTAAACGCGCTGCGTTTAATTGGTTACAATAGAACCAGTCATCGCGTCAAAGATGGTCGACTAAGTTGGGTGGTGTTTTAAAGCCAAATGCATCTTCCTTCAATTGTTTGTCGTTCCAGTAAGTGTAGTAGCACACCCTGCCAGGACTAAAGACTGGCAGTGCAAGAGCTCTCACAAGCGGTGCTTGTCGACGAGGATGCTGTCTGCGTTCCACAAGAGCGTGGAAACATTCCAAGTGTTTTGCAAGGAACGTGCACCGGCGTACCAGTTACCCGTGGTCGGCATCGCACACGAACGCTGTGGTACGCAGTCAGCGTTTCAGAAGCGCGAGCACGGACACAGGGGAGGCGGAGAAAAAAATGTCAGCATATCCACGGACTGAATGATGGAGAGTGGGGCGAAGCAATTCGTCCGTCCATTCGTTCTTGCTTTCGTCCATCCATGCGTCCGTCTGTGTGACCGTCTATGTGTCCGTCCGTCGTCCGTGCGTGCGTCCATCCCTGCGTTCGTCCATATGCATCCGCCTCTGCGTCTGGTCATGCGTCAATCCATGCATCTGTCTTTGTGTCCATTCGTTCATCTGTTCAACACAAGTACAACCATCTCGCATCTTTTCATTATATATTTCCCATATAGAAGCACCGCCATCCAGCGGACATTCCAAGGACTAAACGAGAGGTGGTACACGGACACTTTCTTACGGCTTGCGCTTCGGGTCTACTTCCCACCTCTAACCACCTCGAGTTCATGGTATATACTAGTTCACTGTATTTATGGCACTGGGGCCCAACGCTCGCTCAACCTTTCTAAAACCAAGGAGGTTACGCCCAGCGAGTATAATGTAGCATCCCGTTATTGTCAGATAGTGCTCAATGTACATGCCAATGGCTGATAATGGGGAATGAGAGACAGGAGCATTCGGCTTTTAGTTAACGTGCACGCTGCGAACTTTGTATGGTTCAATTACGCACAGGAGAAATCTCCCACCGGCACCACCTTGCAGGTCAAATGTAACACTGGTTACACACTACGACTACGACTACGACTATGAGGGACGAACGGGTGCCGCTTTAAGAAGCTTCGCCCCTAAAACCTGATTCATCCCAAGAGGGAAAGGAGCGGTGGTGGATTGTCAGAGGTGCCTACCCAGTGTAGGTCTCCGCTACCCTCTTCGCCCAATCCAAGATCTGGTCCTGGACCTCGGACGCCAAGCTCCACTTGGCAGCCTCCCACTGCTCCTTACTATAATGTGTAGAGAATTAGGTGGTGGGTTTCGAGTACACCTCCACATAATATGGTCTAGGTTAGCTTTTTGCTGACAGAAAATGCACAAACGGGAGGGGTAGATTGCAGGGTGTATGGGATGGTTAAAATATAGGGTAAGAAGCGTACGCGTCTGTAACTGGCGCCATAGTGTTTCATGTTAGCGCGAAACTCCATGATGTAAGGGGAGTATATAGTGCGCTGTAGGCGGTAGTGATTTGTTATATCGCGGAAGATCAAAAGACGATCTCTCGCGCTGAAAAAGGCCTGCGTGATCTAAGGAGCCACCAGAGACCTGCGCTCGGCTGATCGTTCCTCGAGCACAGGTATGAGCCGCCTCATTGCCACTCATCCCCGTATGCGCGGGCGTCCATATGAGAGCAACGTCTTACGTGGGAGGATGTTTCTTAAAAATTGAAAGGGAAGTTGATGAGATGCGACCTGCGCTAAAGTCGAGTATGAGAGTGTTGGAGGAGTCACTTACCACGTGGGGGGGGATAAAAAGGGCGTCGCATGTGCGCAGGGGTGCTCTTTTTCTGCGGCCGCATAGCGTTCACCGCATCAAACGCTGCAGTCACACCGGCACCATCACAATCAAGAATTGAACTCGGGCATTCTCAAAGTCAACGAGTTTGTATCCGAGATCACGCGTCCATCAGTTTGATTGACAGACGCCCGTGGCGAATATCGAGTACGCCCACCCCCTTTGTTCTTACCGAGGAGCAGTGGGCAACGCCAGCGAGCGCATGGTTCAAATACCAGCATTATCGCGCAGACTATGCAAAAACGCACGCAGAATAAGGCCGCGTTCACACTGAGCATTCCGGCCGCCGAAAGTGCTCCGAATCCGGTTCGGCGGCGGCGAGATCCGCTGAAAGGGCCTTCTCCGCGCCGATCGCTCTCGGACCGATTTTTGCGGCGTCTGCCGCCGAATCGGTCACCGCGGACCAATAGGAGCGCTAGTCAAGGAATTTCGAAAAATCTCGCCCAAGCCCTACTCACTTGTTATGCCGAAGTGCACGTAAGTGAATGTTGAAACCAATGGAAGTTTAACCTACTCTGTGCCTACTTCGCCTCCGTATTTCGTGAAAGAGGTGACCGAGCTTGCTGTTGGCGTGACCAAGCTTGTTGCGGTCTTGCAGAGCAAAACGAACCCACCAACGCCACTGGCGTCGGTGGTTTTTCTGCTCTTCGTGCATTACAAAACAGCCACTTGACAGCAAAGTAAGCAGTACTGCCTTTTTTTGCTTCTTGCGTACGAGAATCGTCGAAGTATGCACCACTGGATAGCGTAGTAGCGTTTCCGAGCCGCGACAACAACCGGGTGACAGCGCATCCATGCCGCGTTCGCCCCGTAGTAGATGGCATATTCGGCGGCACGGGGCGCGTCCAGTGCGAACGACACTGTGTTTCGGCGGCAGGGGAATTTCGGTCGCTGTAGAAAGTGGATGTTTCAGTGTGAACTAGGCATAAATGTTATGTAACCATGCGGCTGCTATAAGCGAGGTTTAGAATAGCGCACCGCGAGCCCTGGCGAGGCAGTCGCTGCGGCTGAACATGCGTCGTAACGTGAGCCACCGTTCGCGTTCGCAGCCTGCCCGAAGAAAATCCGAAATGGCGTGCGGCGATCACGGCCCGAGAGGCCCGCGGAGGGCTGTGTGTAGCTCCCGTGCATTTGGGTTTGTGGTCAGGATGAAAGACCCTAGACTTTTAGCTATGGGGAGAACGCTATTCTAAAGCTCATATGGCACCCGCATCTAAAGCGACAACCGCAACACTTGCGAACGGTATTCCGAACCTCCCTTTGTCTCGCATTCCATTTCACCGCGCTCACGATATATCCAATCACACCTGAGTTGCCAAAAAGATCTATCTATCTATCTATCTATCTATCTATCTATCTATCTATCTATCTATCTATCTATCTATCTATCTATCTATCTATCTATCTATCTATCTATCTATCTATCTATCTATCTATCTATCTATCTATCTATCTATCTATCTATCTATCTATCTATCTATCTATCTATCTATCTATCTATCTATCTATCTGTCTGTCTATCTATCTATCTATCTAGCTAGCTAGCTAACTAGGTAGCCACCTACAACTTTTAGCTCTTCTGGCCGTTTCGATAATGGTATTGATACCAAACTTGGTATGGCAATACATGACACCCCAAAGACCATCATTGAGTAGTCGTAACATGAAAATCATTATATTTATGTCATCAATGTCATGATTTAAATTCCATGGTCCTGTGGCTCTTGCGGTGGTTTCGTTCACATGCCATGTTGCAAAACTGTATACTATGATATGGCATGATTTCATGGCGCACACAAGCGACAGACCCTAACATAAAAATCGTGATATGCGTGTCATGTAACAACATGACCATATGTCACGCTCATGATGCGCACATAGCCGTTTGGCTAGCTCCAGTTATACAAAATTCCGTAATACAGGACGTGAATGGATGAAGAAGGTATGATACTGGTGCAAACCTAATAAACATGAGATGCATATCATGTAACAACATGACTACATGCCAAACACATGATGCGCTCGCGGCGTTTCGCTAGGTGCACGTATTGCAAATTTGGTATTACGTGATGCCAATGAAGGACGAAGGTATGTGACTGTTGCAGACATGATAATCGTGAGATGCGTGTCATGTGACAACATGACTACAAGCCACAGTAAAGGCACCAATACATTTGGACGTGACGCGGTGGGCGTGCTCGCCGCCGGCGCTCAATTCGTTGGGTCACGCCGGCGTCGCCACGCAAGGGGCGGACCTGCCATATACTCGCAGGCGTACGACGCGCTGCGTTGCTTTGACGCATGCGCGTTTTAGCGCGTCCGACGTCCCTCCGTCACGAAAAGAGGCAGACGCAGTGCTGTATGGGTAACCCATCAGCGCTAAATGCAACATGTCGCATTCCACGTCGGTCGCCGTTGGGCCGCGCCGACGGACGCTGGTCGTACCGGTCGCGCCTAGCGTGGGACTGTAGAATGCTCGCGTTTTGCTGAGGTAGCGTCGCTGTGCCCAGCGGGCGCGTGCGTCAATGTTAGGTTGGTTTGTATTGGGTCCTTCATGATGTGCTCGCAGCCGTTTTGCTCGCTCGACATATGCCAAATTTGGTGTTACGTGACGTCAATGAATGACAAAATATATGACTGGTGCAAACATGATAATCCTGACACGCGCGTCTTGTAAGAACATGAAAACATACCACGCTCATAGCGTGCTCGCGGCCGCTCCGCTAGCTCCACATATACTAAATTTGGTATCACGTGACGTGAGCATATCACGAAAGTAAACGACACATTCAAATATACTGATGACACGGAGTCATGTATGGCATTATTTATCTTCATTTTGTTGCATAGTGCTGATTTTAAAGTGACATATCAAGCTTTCTCATTCGTGAATCGCATGTCATCGATTCCCACTGTATGTGGGATCTGCCAATGTTTTTAAAAAGTAAACCTTCGTTTGAAAGACAAAGACGCGGGAGGTGGGACGTGTTGAAGACACTTGGCTCTGCTTCCTTGGCTCGCGTCTCGTCGGTGTTGACGTCACCATTCAGAAACGCGATCGGCCCGCTAGCCTTCGTAAAGCCGGTGACAGCCGAGAAAGGTGCGCGCACGCTAACGAGAAGCATGTCACGAGGGCATCCCGCCCGTTTTGGGGCTCATGCAGCCCGCGCATCAGCCGGCTCGTGGCTTCTTCTCGCCTACAGATGGAAAGATGTGGCACAGGTGAGATGATGCCTACGTGAGGAGTGGGCTCGAGCATTGCGATCGGTGAAGAGGGTGAAGAGAGAGAGGTGAGATGTGGTGAGCGTGCGGCAGGTGAGGAGAGAGATGTTTCATTTCATATGTGGGCTTTAACGTGCCAAAATCATCTTATGATCAGGAACCTATAGCCGACTGATTTTGAGCTCCGTTCCTCGTTCCGCTCAAACGCTCATCTTTACGGGAGCACAACGCACGTTTGCAGTTTTGCCAGGCGTCGTTCGGTCAGCACTATCGCCGCGCCACCAGTGCATGAAAGTTGTTTTTAAAGCAATTAAACATAGTTTTATCTTGCAGCAAGTATAGAAAATCATCTTTTAAGAGAATATAAGTTTGTTTACTGTTTGACGCATGACCATTTTTTTGTCTCCGTGACTTGGAGCTGGACTACAATCGAAGCCTTCAAGGTATCCCAAAAGCGTTTCAAATGCAGTGTCCCGATGCGGCGCGTTCACTGCGTTTCCGTGTGGCAAATCAAACAACAAAGCTTTTTTGAATGGGAGGAAATTTAGCTACTGTTAAATACTAATAAGTTGGTATTGTTACATAATATCGCTTACTATCGAAGATTATCGAAGACACTTTGACGGAAATAACAAAGAAACACCTCAAGACGCTCCGGGGAGACGTGGAGAGTGCTGGAAGCAATCGGACGCGTCTGCACCGAGCTCCGGTGTTTTCCGATGTTTCAGAAGGAAGACGTGCCCTTGGCTCAAGAATTGTTCTGCGATTAATTCCACACGTCATACCGGTCCGGAAGATATAACTTTCTGATAGATATTACTCACCATTTTCAAGTACGCTATTCATTCATTCACGCCAAGCCGGCAGGCCCCAGCACTGGACGCCTAGTTCTAGCGGCGATGCACCAGACGCCGCTGTCGCGGCCGCCGCGACTCCAGCCGACATAAAGATCAAGGTCGACGGCATCGAAATCCCTCTCGAGGAATGGTCAGACGATTCCTGGAAACCACCTCAAGGTTTACGAGACAAAACGATGTGTCTCTAGGCACTCAAGCAACAAGCCCAAACGAATGATGCGCAAGCACACAAAGCCCCCAGAGCTCTACTGACCCCCCCCGGCCACCGCCAGAACTGAAACGCCATCTCTTGCCGAGACTGCCGTCGCACATGTACCACATTGTGGGACGCACCAAGACACCCAGTGAACTCACGCGCACATCACCTAGAGACTTGCAGAGAGCACTGCTCAAAGCGGCATCTCTGTGTGACCTGGACCCCGCAAAGCGTGACCAAATACGCATACACCGAAGGAATAACACTTTCACTCTTAGTGTGGCTACAACCGACCGAGAAATTGCGTACCAATGCATCACGTCAATCCTCCTCGGAGAAGACCGGTAGATTGAGCTACTTATGTACGCCCCGCCACCCGACGACGCAATACGAGGCATCGCTTTCTACGCCCACACATTTCCCATCGATGATGAGACGCTGAAGGACCTTGAAGACAGAAACCCTGACCACCAAATAGTAGGTGGCATACTATCGAGAAAATTTACTCATAACGCTGTTCAGGAACCACCTACCTAGATAGCTTCAACATCGTGGAGGTCTAATCGGAGTATACCTTTTCTATCCCAAAATAAACGCATGCTTCAACGGCTTCAAGACCAGGAACCGCTCCGATGTGTGCCCTCAACCTAGGCACCGACGCTGTCCGCGTTGCGGAGAAGACCACTAGCCACCCCCGCAAGGAACGTCACCAACATGCCAAGCACGCTGTATCGTCTGTTAAGGAGGGCACATGACGAGCAGCTCAAGATGCCAGTACCGCTTCGCCAAAAAGTCTGAACCACTTGACGCAGCAAAAGCAGGAAAGACGCTACAAGCGGAGTTACCAGCGACAAAGCCAACCTCAAATGACTGTAGCCCGCCTGCCTTGGACGAGTGTACACTACCCCAGTCTCGGGACATCATAGACGCCGACGAAACGGGACAGCCAATCGAAGTCACTATCTGGTCAGGTTCAAGCTACCTCCCTCTCAAGGTGCAAATCAAGAAGCCGATCATCAAGTCACATCCGGCATGCAGATTTATAACAAATTGGCAGATCCCACGTTAGGTGGGAATGAATGATATGCGAAGCACAAAGAAAAATTGTTGATATGTCACTTTAAAGTCAGCACAACGTCACGAGGTGGAGGTAAATTATGCCGTACATGACTTTCGTGTAATGATTATCATGTTTGAATGTGTCGTTTACCTTAGTCATCTACTCACATCACGTGATACGAAATTTAGTATATGTGGAGCTAGCAAACGGCCGCGAGCATGCTATGAGCATGGTATTTGCGGCCAGAAGTGGCAACTGTATAACCATTGCTTTCTACCGTTTAAGTTCGCCTCGTGCTGACTGCCGCCTGGCTGCTTATCGAAGATAGAAGACCGAAGCGATCGTGACCGTGCCATCTCCGTGACGCTGACCAACCACGTGATGTCAGCGACGACAGCGCCTTTAAACCCATAAAACCGAAGTGAAGCGACGAACCACCGGGATTTGCGGCCAAAAGTGGCAACTGTCTAACCAATGCTTTCTACCGTTTCAGGTATGAACTTTTATTGTTATAGCTGCTACTGAATTTTATGTGGCCTGCAGATCCACCTTTTGATCATGGGTATCCATGTGTGTAGTTATCGTGCTCGCATTGGTTTGTTCTTTGCTTGCCGCATGCCTAATTGTTTCTTCGGCAGCCGTTTCTCTGCCGGATCAGGTCTAATCTGTGTACTCAGCCCTAGGCCCTCGACTCTCTTGCTGTCAATGTGTCTCGCATTGCTACTTCTCTTGCTGGCGACGTGGAGGCTAATTCTGGCCCTAATATCAACGGTGTTCTCAGCTTGCCAAAAAAGGGTCATGATGAAACCACGTCCAGCTTAACTGAAATCAAACAGCAGGTCACAAGCATTAAGTGCCGCCTCTCAAGCCTAGAAAACACCGTTCACAAAGGATCGGACCTGACAGGAAACGTTGAAACTGTCATTGACACAGTTCAGGAAGTAAAAGAAAATGTTTGCAAGACAAACGAAGGTCTTGCTGACGTCGTGGACGATATGAACAATCGAATTAGGCGAAATAACCTTATAACCAAAGGCCTCCCAGAAGAAGAGCACGAAGGGTATGCAGAGTCCGAAAGAATAGTCAAAAAATTATTTTCAACACATCTGAAAATTTAGGCTGGTGACATCGAACGTGCTCATAGATTAGGAAAACCCCGACCCGACTTTAACCACCCTATCATAGTGAAGTTTTTGAACTTTAAATCAAATTTAGAAGCTCTGTCTAGTGCACCGAAGTTGAAAGACCTACAAAAGGCCGAAGTCTGGCTTGAGGAAGATTTCTCGCCAAAAGTCCAACTTGCCAGAAAGAAGTTACACGACTACGCTAAGGCTCAACAAAAAGGCGATGAAATGTCTACGGTGCATTTTAACCCTTCAGGGACAATGGGACAGAAACGTCCCACTTTTTTCTCTGAAGAAAACGCTGTGTCATATTAAAGTGGTCAAACTTAGCGCCAAAGAATTGGGCTGTCATCTATTATCAGACCTAGGTAGTACTTTCCGTGGCAGTTTTGAAGTAGCTTCATAGATGGCGCTAAATACACAATCATTTGAAATCTGTTTTGTTTTGATGGCGGTGTTCCGAGTTTTCGCTCCCGTAGGACTGGATTTACGAGAGTTCAGGATGAATGGTAAGATTTTTCTTTCTTTCCCGTCTAGATATGTGTTAGCCGCAAGCTTTGGTGCCAATATTTTTGAAATCGAAGTATTTGGAGGCGAGCTACGGCAGTCGATGTCAGCATACTCCAAAAGTTCTGGGACGTTTTTCTAGGCCTAACTCACGCAAACTCTGACCCGACTCCTGTTGTTGAGATATGTCTCTGTTTATCAATTACAGCAGACTCACTTTCACGTCAGAAGGCACTGGAGCTATTCTTCAGCCTGCCTGACGAATCAGACACAAGTGAGGATGAAGCTGAAAGCAGTGATGATGAGTTCGTGCCGGAGCTCGCGCCACGAGACTCGAGTGGCGATGAAGACGAACCTGGGCCATCAACAGGCAAACGAAAGAGGCGCCGACAAAGAACTGCAATAAACAGGAAAAGAGCCAGCCAGGATTCAATGGAGCACGATGTCGAAGCAGATGCTGCTGAAGAAGAAATTGGCGAAGAGTGGGTGAAAGTGAACGAAACATTTTGTTCGGCAGTCCAAAATTATGGGACCCCGAGTTCACCAAAGAAGCGGTGCCACGCGCAGTAGATTGTTGCGCGTTGTATTTCGACGAAGAAGTGATCGAGATGATATTAGAGCACACTAGCCGTGCTGGTGCGCAAAGGTACACGACGAAGTGGGCTGTGCTCACAGCAGATGAGCTAAGAGCCTTTTTTGGACTGCTTCTGCTGATGAGCGTGTCACCACGACATCACTTTTACCATTACTGGAGCCACGATCCACTTTTCAACTCCGAAGGAATCGCTAAAGTGATGTCGTTCAAGCGTTTTCAGTAAATCATGAACTCCCTTCGTGTGAACGACCACAGTAAAGAAAAGAAAAAAAGGGGAAGATGGTTACGATAGGCTTGGCAAACTGCGTCCCGTCATCAATAAGGTGAACAGGAGCTTTCAGAAGGAGTATTTGCCATCACCTCATCAGGCAATTGATGAGAGCATGATTCCTTTCAAAGGAAGATCTTCCAGGAAGCAGTACCTTCCAATGAAGCCCATAAAGCGTGGATATAAAGTTTGGTGTAGGGCAGACTGAAGGACCGGCTATTTACTACAATTTCAGGTATATGAAGGAAAGAATGCATCACGACCAGCCAACCAAAGCCTTGGGAAGCACGTCATGCTTTCCCTTTTAGAGAATGTAAAGCCTGGAACGCAGCTGTTTTTTGATAATTACTTTACGTGCACCAGGCTGATGAAAACTCTCGCCGAGAGGGGCGTCCATGCTGCAGGTACTGTCCGTACAAACAGGAAGGATTTGCCTGAGGAACTCAAACGAAGCAATAAGCTAAAGAAAGGAGAGTACCTGTGGCGCGCCAAAGGACAGGTCACAGGTTATGAATGGCACAACACCAAAGATGTCCACCTTTTTTCAAACTTTCATGATCCGACAGAAACTGTGGAAGTGTCACGAAAGCTTAACAATGGCTCTTCATTGGCTGTGGTTTGCCCCAAAACCATGGCAGACTACAACCTGTGGATGGGAGCGGTTGACAGGTTTGACCAAAAGCGAAATTCCTACACTGCTGACACACGTTCTAAGAAGTCTTGGTACCGCATCTTTTATTTCCTCTTTGACGCCTCTGTTGTCAACGCGTTCATACAGCACAGCGCCACTACTGACATAAGGTACTTGCGGTTTCGTCTTGTGCTGGGACGACAAATGACGAATGGACGTACTTTCAGGCACTACGCCAGAACTGCGCCATTCCGAAAAAACAAGCAAGGACAGAAGGATGGACAGAAGATAGTTGGAATCTCGGATGAAATCAGATTCACCGGAAATGACCACAATCCGAAAAAAGGAGCCTGACGAAGAAGGTGCAGGTGGTGCTCAAAAACTGCAAATGAGGTCCGCACAAACTTCACATGTGGCACTGGCAAGGTGCCCCTCTGTCCCACTTGTTTTGGTGCCTTTCACTCTAAACAGGCACGCAAGTGAAATCGGGAAGTTACCTAAATGGCACAATGGGACAGTGTTGTCCCACTTTTCAACAGCCACCAAATACGCCAATGGGACATATACGTCCCACTTTTTTCTAATAACCTAACCATGCTATCAACCTCAAATTTTTTGCATACCATTTCTATCGTGTTCGAAACTCAAAAAAGCAAAAATGAATTACGTTTGTTTTGAAAAATATAGGCGAACTCACAAAGGGTAATAAGCTTCAAATGCATGGTTTTACATTCTGTTACGACTCGGTAATTGATTGCGTTGTCATGGTGTCAACAACTAAACAAAGCCCTCCTGAATGACCCTGTAAAACACGTCACCACACGCGAAACTTGTCAAACTCGGTCTCACAACTTTTATTTAATTTTTGCAGCGTTTATAATAAGCTTGATGCTATAAACGCCCTCGTGTACATGTGCTCAGCTGATATAGTCGGAGGTACGGAATCATGGTTTACCGAGGACGTAACGAACAGCGAGCTTTCGTTTCCATCATCGTTTGTTCTGTTTCGTAAAAATAGAATGGGTTGTCGATGTGGTGGCGTTATTATTGGCATAAAAGAAATATATCAGCCATCGCTTCTTCCTTCAGATTCCACCGTTGAAATTGTCTGCGTTTCATCATATTTTGATCACATTCATTGCATAATTGGTGCCTGTTACCGACCCCCTGATTGCTGGCAGGATTTCGTTGAGCTTCTTCAGGAAGACATTGATTCCATTCTCCTCAAGTTTCCTAATTGTTTTCTAATACTTGGTGGCGATATTAACTATCCTTCAATAAACTGGTACTTTTTATCTGTCCCTGCTCATCCTAATCGCCATGAACAGCTTAACTTTGTGCACCTTCTCTATTATCACAATCTACAACAGATTGTGCAGGAGCCAACACGTGACAGCAATATTTTAGACCTTATAACAACCAATCTTCGAGACAGAAATAAAGTTCAGGTCTTGGAAGAAATAAGTGATCATAGGGCAGTTCAGTGCTCTCTGCCTCTTCAGCATGCCAAGAAAACAAACGTCCAAAAAATATACTCAACAACGCACGCACAGACACTGATAAGCCTAACAGATTGCTAGAATCCTTTTCGAATGGATTTATATCTAACTTTCCCAATCAGTCTACTGAACAAAACTGGTGCTTATTTCACGACAAATTAGAAGAAATAGAATCTCTTTGTATGCCGGTGATTACAATAACTGAAAGAGCGGACGATACATGGTTCACCCGTGACAATAAAAGATGGCTTAAAAGAAAAAAAAAGAGAGCGTACACTCAAGCGCTGAGAACGAACGCGTCGGAGGACTGGCAGAACTATAAAAATGTTTCCAATCTAACAGAAGCTGCAATTTCGGAAGTTAAAAATAAGTACTACAATGACGCTACCTAACATCTTCAAAACTGACCCTAAGAAGTTCTGGAGCACTGTAAATAACAAGAAAAGAGAGTCGGTGCCAGCACTCTGTGGAGAGGATGGTAACACCTTGAGCTTAGCCGGCTGTGCTGAAAAACTTAACCTTTTTTTTCCGAAGTTCACACAATCGAGAGACCGCTCGTTAGCAACATAAATTTGTCACAGCTAACTATCTCTAATCAATTTTCTCCTATCACAATTACTGCACACGGTGTAGCTTGTGCAATGGATCGTTTAGCTCTTCAAACCAGCCCCGGCCCTGATAATATTATCACTATGCTTTTAAAACTAACCAGCCACTTCTCAGCCTTTTTGCTCACGTTAATTTTTCAACAATCTTTAGATACCGGTTGCTTACCAGAGGACTGGAAATCTGTTTACGTAATCCCAATACTCAAATCTGGTGATAATACTCAGCCCAATAACTACAGACCAATCTCTTTGACGTCCATATGCTGCAAACTTCTCGAACATATCCTATTCACAAATATAATGGCTTATCTTAATTTAAATACCTTGCTCTTAAACGGCCAACACGGTGTTCGTCAAAATTTCTTATGTTAGTCCTCAACTCTTCGAATTAATTACTGACCTTCATTCTGCGCTTAACTCTTGTTGTCGTGTCGATGCCATATTTATTGATTTCTCAAAGGAATTTGATAGGGTCCCCTACAAACGTGTACCCCAAAAATTCGCCATCTAAAGCTGGAAAACAATACAACACAAGGGATACCGGAATTTCTTACTAACCGCTACTAATCTGTAAAACTAAAGAGCTACATCTCTAGCCCTACTAGCATTTTATCCGGTGTTCCCCAAGGCTCAATCCTTGGTCCTCTTTTGTTCTTAATATATAGTAATGACATAGCATGTAACATAAGTTCGCGAATTCGGCTATTTTTAGACGACTGCATAATTTACAAAGAAATAACTTGCCGTGCCGATAATACCATTTTACAATCTGACCTCGATAGGCTGGCTGAGTGGTGCGACACATGGCAGATGGAAATTATTATAGGGAAAACGAAGCACTTGGAATTTAGTTCTGCTCTACTCTCTTTGCGTAAGTCATACACCCTAAATGACATTCGAATTGATTCAGTACAATCCTTTAAATATCTTGGGGTATTTTTCACAGCCGTTCTAAACTGTACCACTCACATTTACCATATCACTACTAAAGGAATAAAAACACTTGGCATCCTCAAAAGGCAATTATGCCTTGCCAACAACGAAACCAGACTGCATTCATACGTTTCCCTGATAAGACCATCGCTGGAGTATGCTTCAATGATATGGCACCCTAACACTGAAAATTTAACTTACCTGGTTAAATCAATTCAAAACGAAGCTGCGCGCTTCATAACGTCGTCATACTCACCGTATGAAAGCGTGAGTTTCATACTGAAATCCCTTAATCTGGTAGGGGATTTTAACGCTCCCTCACCCGCCTGGGGCTGCATTCACGACACCAGAAAAGAACGAATGCTTTGACAAGACACCCACAATCTCGGCTACACCCTTATCACACACCCCGCATACCCTACGCGGTTGGGTAACAGCGTTGCCAGAGACACCACTCCTTACCTGACTTTCGCTCGAACATTACGCATGCAGAATGGTCCAACCTTCATGAACATCTAGGGAGCGACCGATGCTTAATACAAACGATCGTCAAGGCTGGCCCGCAGTGCAGGACATCTAAACAGCCTGCCCTGGTTGACTGGGATGTCTTCCGCGAGTCGTGGACAACGGCGTCTTCAGAATCTGCCACCTCGATCGACCAATGGACAGCTTCCTTACTACGAGACGTTAAGCGTGCTACCAAGACTCCACCAGAAGACGCCCTAGGCGACACGGTAGACACCAAGCTACTGCACATGTGGGAGGCCCTCGCTGGTCTGCGCAAGCGCTATAACTCCAAAAAATTGAACCACTCATTACGCAAACGCATTTCTATATTAACGCGTCAAATTGAAGATTACGCTCTTCTACTCTCCCGCCAGAACTGGCACCGGCTTTGTAACGTTATGGAACGTTTGCCTAACGTGCCCAAAACGTTGAATATTCTTCGCCTATGATAGAAAAAACATCGACAAAAACTGCTCGGCGCCACTCCTTAATCACCGCTCTGCACAATTATCCAGGTACCAATGAAGACCTTATCCAGCACCTATCTAGTCGGTACATTGTCAGTGCTATTTAGGATGATCTCCCATGCTACACTAGGCCCGTGTACATGGACACGACGGGGGCGACTAAGTTGAGTGGCGGGTTCAGCTTAACTCGACGCGCCCAAGTTTATATGAACTCGCACGGACGAGTTGAGGTGAGCGGTGATCGCAGCGATGCTTTGCGTCGAGGCTAGTCGAAAGCCCGTCTTCCGGTACCGGTTTCCGCTCCTCCGAGCCTGCGCTCTCGCCGCTCTGGGCTGCGGTTGTTTACCCAGTTGTCGCTACGCCACCGCGATGGCTGTCTTGGTATTCTTCTCAGTTTGCACCAGCTGTACTTTATGGTTGTGTTTGTGTCTTGGCTAGCACTGCACAACGCGATGGCAGCAGTGGTTCTGTTGCGGCACAGCGCTCGCCGTAGGCGTATCTGCAGCGTGACGCACAGTCCCCTGTTCACCCCTGGCTGGTCTCTCCAGGAATTTACCGTGATTCATGGTTTGTAACGCCTTTCATTCGTGTACCTGATGCTGTGGAAAATCCTTTGAAGCCCTACACGCGCGACATTTTTTGCAATAGTTGTGGTTTGTCGCTATTACGAATTAAGCGGCGCCCTGAACCTCATTAAAAATTCTAAATTGAAATCAATGAGCAGTTTTTAAATGAAAATGACTAAAGAGCCTCATGAATTGTTGGAACAAAGTGTACAGTTCCACCACATTTAAGTGCACCGTGTTCCTCTTGACTCATACGCTCACCCTGTTTGGCTAATCTGATTTCTGTTTCTTTTGGACTTGACAGTGAGATCCTTACACGATGAATTTTTAATCTGAGGGCTTGTAATTTCAATTGTAATGCAATATACATTTTGAGTAAAATTTCTATCGGCTTACGCAAAAATTCATACGGCCGCATACCATTTTGCCGTAATTGTACACCTCTATTTCTATTGTGCCTCATTTATGGTCAAAAATGAAAGTAATTTGCTATTTTTTTATATTTCCTTGCAGGATTGGAGTGTACAGCACCACCGACCAAGCGGGCCGTGTAGATGCGAGAACGGTGCCAAGATTGGTGGGACCGAATTGTAGCTACCAAATTCAATGACAATGACTGGCGGGAGAACTTTAGAATGTCGAGGCACAATTTCTGCCACCTTGTTGCTGCTGTGGCGCCATTCATGTCTCCTGGTGAAAACTACGTGCGGACCCCTGTTCCTCTCGACAAGAGGGTGGCTATGGCTCTCTACAAATTAGCAAGTTGTGGAGAATATCACATTGTGGCCAACCAATTCGGCGTGCACAAATTCTTCCAACAGGTCCTTATTTGCTTCCACGTCCACATCAGGCCCTGTTCCTTCAATCATCTTTTCAGGTCCATGAATATGTCCTTATTTTTTTCCGCTTGCTATCGAGCAAATCACTCAGTTTTTTCTCGTTGACTAAAGCTAGCAACGTCGTTATTTCATCATCTGTCCACATGGTGCGTGGAGCCCACGAGGATGTCATCGTGCCTAGCGCGCGCGTACCGGCCGACAGAGAAAGAGCAACGTCGGAGTGATGGGGACAGGGGAAGCAGAAACCGCGACGGGCGGGAGAGGTCACGAGCTGCCAACTCAGCGCGACCGGTTATACATGCCCTTTCTGAGCGCGGTGAGCTCGGTGAACCTACTCCCTGTCTCCGGGTCGACGGGACTCGCCACGACGACTCTCCACCCCGATGCTTCCGCTTATACATGGGGAGGGCGAGTCCAGAAAACCTGTTTATTTCGACTCAACGCGCCCTCGTCGGGTCAATGTAAACGGGCCTACTGGGGTGAATAATCCAGCCCTCGATTCCCAGATCACCAAAGCGGAAGTGAGGTCCGCAGTTTCACAACTGAAACCCCAACCAGCGCCTGGCCCGGATAAATTTACAAATAAAATCTTACGAAACGTTGACGAAGAATCACTTGAAACGCTGACATCTTATCTGCAAATGGTTTGGAAGCCGGGAGAAATACCAACAACATGGAAAACCGCCACAGTCACTCTCATGCCTAAACCAGGCAAACCATCCACTATCGAGAATTTTCGGCCGATATCTCTGACATCTTGTATCGGCAAGGTACTCGAGCATGTTATTCACACTCGACTACAACGCTACATGGAAGAACATGCCCTGTACCCGCATACAATGTTCGGTTTCCACCCTAAACTTTCGGCACAAGACGTGATGCTGCAACTGAAGAGTCACATTATCGATGGTGAAGACGGCTCTCTGTATGGGACACGTGCTATTCTGGGACTAGACCTTACCAAGGCATTTGACAATGTTCTACGCTCATCCTCTCTTGACGTCCTCGCCACGCTCAACGTAGGCGCCCCTACCTACCACTACATCCACAACTTCTTAACGGACAGGACGGCCACTCTCTCGATAAACGATTTGCCTGCACCTTTTATCACTCTCGGCGGGAAAGGGACACCACAGGGGTCAGTCCTCTCTTTATTCATTTTCAACCGGTCCATGCTTCACCTTCTGCCACTTCTAGAAGATATCCCCCACCTCCACCATAGCATATACGCGGACGATATCACCTTGTGGATTGCCAGAGGTAGCGATTGAGAGATACAAGATGCACTTCAATTGGCGATTGATACAATCACAACTTACGCTGAACAACAAGGATTGTCCTGCTCGCCCCAAAAGTCAGAGTTACTCGTCTATTGACCCAGATTTTCCTACAAAAGAGACCTTCTCGCGATAAATCTGCATGTGCATCATCACCCTTTACGAACAGTTCCTACCATTCGCGTATTGGGCTTCCGCATTCAGCAGAACGGCAGCCATTCGGAAACAATGCAACTACTACACCATTATGTCTATCAGACTACTAGGCTCGTCTCCCGCATCGCCAATAAACAGCATGGCATGAAAGAGGCCAATATCATACGATTGGTGACCGCCTTCTCCATAAGCAGAATCCTTTACGTTGTTGCATTTATGAAACTTACGCTCACCGACAAGAAAAAACTAAACATAATGATAAGGCGCTGCTATAAGTGGGCGCTGCATCTTCCCATGTGTAGACCAATGCAAAACCCAAGGACCTAGGGCTTCAGAATACTATAGACGAATTCATTGAAGCCCAACGTATGTCGCGCTACGAACAATTAGGTCAAACTCCTACAGGACGTCATCTCATGTGCACACTCGGCATACCTTACGTCTCCCAGTTTGGCCAAAAACTCCCAATTTCTTCGGACATTCACGACACTTTCGTGATTCCCCCGATACCACGCAATATGCACCCTGAATATAACGCGGAAAGACGAGTAGACAGCGCCAAGCGACTAGGCAAGCGCTACTCGAAAGCCACGCACGTGGCGTATGTAGACGCAGCGGAATATCCTACGCATAGGGCAACGGCCCTCGCTGTCGCCACCGTGCCGCAGTACATAATGAACGCAACTGGCATTATTCGCGCAAACAAGCCCGAAGAAGGCGAAGAAGCAGCCATCGCTCTCGCCTATGCTGCAACCCAACCAACCTGCATCATCAGTGACTCCAAGACTGCCATCCGCAACTATACCAAGGCTTTGATCTCCCAACTGGCATTCTAAATTCTCACAACTACACATCTGTTGCGTCGTCGCCGCATTGAGATCATCTGGACTCTGGGCCACTTGGGGCTGGCGGGGAACGAATACGCTCGTGACGCCGCCCGAGCTCTCGTCCACAGGGCACGTCATCCAACAGAGCACGACCCCTCACGACCTGACGCGGCTGAGCGAGAGATGGTTGTCTCCTCGTTTCGCGACGCTGCGAGGGACGGAATGGTTATCTTTGGACAAATCCTAATGTATTACCGCAAGGCCAGACCTAAATACCCACCACCAGACAAGTGCCTTAGTAAGCAGCAGTCCACTACCTGGCGTCTATTACAGACACGTACTTTCCCCTGTGCGTCACTGTACAGCCGTATTTACCCCGCTGTTCACACGCCACAATGCAAACGTGCGGTGTACCAGACGCCGAGCTCGACCATATTGTTACGGAAAAGAAGAGACACCGTAACGACGAGGCTGGGGATTAAATATATTTCAAACCAGCGGTAATGGCGTGCCCGGTTCACCAGCGATCGAGCCGAGACAACCCTTCGTCTTTCTCGTCAGGCACACACACGCGTCGCCCCCTAGAATATCAATATACATGCATGTAGCATAACCCCTGGTGGCGCAAGCACTGTCTCGGCACATTTAGATGTCAACATCACTAGGAGAGTTGTAGGGCTTCAAGCGTGCAACATGTACAATATCGGTAGCCTGTTGGGCACATGAAGGTAACGGGGTGGCAGGACCAATTTCATATGTTGCAGGCGTAACCACACGAAGGACTTGGTATGGGCCTGTGTAGCCAGTAAGCAGTTTTTATGACAAGCCAACTTGACAGGTCGGAGACCAGAGCAGTACTAAAGAACCGGGTGGAAAGTATACGTCGCGGCGTCGTTGGTCATACAAGCGCCGCTGCTTCTCTTGAGAGGTCAGAAGGCGAGTACGGGTGATTTCGCGTGCGTGAGCGGCCCGAGTGATAGCGCACATGGCATATTCACTGGTCGGTACTCCAGGAGACGCTATGACAGTGTCTAGAAACAATGTTGGTTCTCGGCTAAACAGCAGAAAAAATGGAGAGTAACCGGCAGTGTCATGGCGCGAAGAATTGTAGGCAAATGCGACGTACGGCAACGCGAGATCCCAGTCGGTGTGGTTGGTAGAAACATACTTAGCGAGTATGTCTGCAAGAGTTCGATTTAGGCGCTCCGTGAGTCCATTGGTTTGCGGGTGGTATGACGTAGTCAGCTTGTGTCTCGTTTAACAGGACTGCAAGATGTCGGCTATGACCTTCGACAAAAAGTTGCAGCCATGGTCTGTAAGCAGCTGCCGTGGGGCTCCGTGTTGCAAAATCACGTCCTTGAGGAGGAAGTCGGCGACATCTGTGGCGCAGCTTGTTGGGAGAGCTCGTGTGATGACATACCGCGTGGCGTAGTCGGTGGCCACGGCTATCCACTTGTTACCCGAGGAAGACAAAGGAAAAGGGCCAAGTAGGTCCAAGCCAACGCGGAGGAACGGTTCTGACGGAATATCAAGTGGTTGAAGGCGTCCGGCGGGAAGTGTCGATGGCGTTTTGCGGCGCTGACATTTCTCACAAGCCGCAACGTACCTTCTGACTGAGCGTGCAAGGCCTGGCCAGTAGAAGCGTCGGCGTATTCAGTCGTAAGTGCGTGACACATCAAGGTGACCAGCAGTCGGAAGGTCATGAAGTTCATGTAGAACTTCCGAGCTAAGGTGTTTCAGAATGACAAGCAGCAGAGCCGGTCCATCCGGCTCAAAACTTTAGTGGTATAATAGACCATCGTGGAGCACAAACGAGCGATAGGACTAACTGGAAGATGGTGATTCGAGGCGCTCAAAGATAGCACGCAAGGACGCATCATAGCGCTGCTCGTCACCGATGCATGCCATTTGCGAAAGGGAAAATACGCAAGGCTCGGTGGCGGTGTCATGCATAGTGCTCGACTCAGCGACCGCGTAGCGCGAGAGGCAGCCTGCGTCCTGATGTAGGCGTCCGGACGTGTACGTCACCGTAAAGGTATACTCTTGGAGTCGCAGAGCCCAGCACCCGAGCCGGCCAGTAGGATCCTTCAGTGACGTAAGCCAACATAGCGCATGATGGTCAGTTATCACAGAGAAATTAGTGCCATATAAATATGAGCGGAACTTTGAGACTGCCCAAACAAGAGCAAGACATTCACGCTTCGTAATAGAATAGTTGCGCTCAGCAGCTGTGAGGAGGCGGCTAGCGTAGGCGACAACTCGGTCGTGTCCCCGTTGGCGCTGGGCTAACACGGCTCCGATTCCGTGACCACTAGCATCGGTTCGAACTTCCGTCGGAGCGAATGGGTCAAAGTGAGCCAATATGGGTGGAGTCGTCAGTAGCGTGATTAGGTGAGAGAAAGCAGCAGCTTCGTCGGTACCCCACGTAAATGTGACGTCTTTCTTTAGAAGCTCTGTGAGGGGTCGAGCGATGGTTGCGAAATCTTTCACAAACCTTCTAAAATAAGAGCAAAGTCCTACAAAACTCCGGACGTCTTTGGCTGATTGGGGTACAAAAAAACTGTTGACTGCACGAATTTTCTCGGGGTCCGGCTGCACACCAAAGGCGTCGACAAGGCGGCCTAACACTGTAATTTGTTGGCGTCGAAGCGGCACTTCGACGAGATCAATTGAAGGCCTGCAGTGCGGAATATGTCAAGAATAGCTGAGAAACGCTGAAAGCGGGTCTCAAATGTTGGGGAATATGCAACGACATTGCCAAGATAACAAAGACATGTTGACCATTTCAACCATTGTAGCAGAGAGTCCATCATGCACTCGAACGTGGCTGAGGCGTTGCATAGCACAAATGGCATAACCTTGAACTAATATAGGCCATCTGGGGTTACAAATGCAGTCTTCTCTTGGTCTTTTTCGTCGACAGCAATCTGCCAGTAGCTGGAACGTAGGTCTATTGTGGAAAAGTATTGGGCGCCGTGGAGACAATCGAGAGCATCATCGATGCGGTGTAAAGGGTAAACGTCCTTTTTCGTGATTCTATTCAGATGATGGTAATCCACGCAGAAGCGCCACGTGCCATCTTTCTTTTTAACGAGCACAACGGGGGACGCCCAAAGGTTCGAAGAGGATTCAAGAATTCCTTTGGCTAACAGCTTGGTGACTTCTTGTTGAATTATTTTACGCTCGGTGGCAGACAACCGGTATGGTTGCCGATGAATGGGATGATAATCACTTGTGTTAATGTGGTGCTTGACGAGTGAAGTTTGGCCGAGTGGACGGTGGTCGACGTCGAATATGTCGTGGTATGAAGCCAGAAGGCGGCATAGCGTGGTTGACTTCTCAGGTTTGAGGTCCGGGGCGATCATGGAGCGTAAGGTCGCATCGAGGCACGTGACATCCTGCGAGTGATGTGGGTGCTCGGGACATACGTCTGCCGTAAAACATGTGACGTGGTCGTCAATTAAGAGCCTTAGTGTGGCGACCAAAATTCCTTGGGGTAGCACTTGTTTTATGAAACCGAAAGTGATAACAGGTAAATATGATCGGTTAGAGGCCATGCTTACGACACAGTGTGGGACAGTAATGTCACGCGCGAGGAGAACATCAGTAATCGGCGTCACGATATAATCACCGTCGAGCACGGGAGAACGTGTTGCCAATTCGACAAATGTGAGAGATTTAGGCAGTATCCGGAAGAAGTCAGTGGTGCACAAGCTGTTCGGGAGTTCAGGGTGAGAATCCGGGAGAACAGGAAGTTCTAGGCAGAGAGTACCGGCGGCACAATCGATAAGGGCAGAATGCGTCGATAGGAAGTTGATGCCGAGATTAGGTCGTGGAGGCAATTTTCAAGCACCGTAAATAAAACGGGAACATGGCGGCCGGCAATACTAACACCAACGGTACACATTCCGGTGATAGCCACAGTTCCACCATCAGCGACACGGAGGGCTTTAGTTGCTGCAGGCGTGAGGACTTTTTTGAGAAGCCGACACAGATGAGCACTCATTATAGACACTTGAGCTCCGGTATCGACTAACGCCGTCAAAGAAATACCGTCCACATACACCTCAATCAAGTTCGTATCAGTGGCGAGCGTCAATGGAAGATTTGGATCATTCGCAAGCGATGCAGCAATACCTCCCGGAGCTGCATGATCTAGTTTTCCGTCCGAGAGGATCCACAGTTGAACGGCGACGGATAGCGGCGTGGTTGGGGTGATGGGGAACGGCGACGTTGAGGTGGCGGCGAACGAGCAGTGGAGCGGCTGTTCGGGATGTCGGAAGAAAGGTACACACGACTGGGCGAATACCGACGGGAGTTTTCGTATGGTCCATTAGAGGAAAATTGGCTCCAGTTTGAGGACGTCCAAGTGCTGCGGCAGTAGCGGGAGATATAGCCAACTCAGTGGCAGCGGAAGCAGATCCGCTTGTCGTCTGCAGTTCTCCATTGCGCCGGACTGCGGAATGGAGAACTGGAATAAAGTGTATGTCATGGCGTGGTGCATTTGTTGTCATTGGTCTCGAGATGGGTCGGGAGACAGAGCAGGCCACAGGAAAACCAAGCTTTGCAATTTCCTGCCTCACGGCGGCTTGAATAACGGAGACCGGTGGAGGCGTTTCTGTGGCGCCATGGTCGAGCGAATGTGGAGGAAATGGTGCCGAACTTGACACCTCAAGCTCCCGTCGAACTATTCGTGTCACGCTGTCCTGCATGGGTGGTGCGGCACCGAGATCGGTGCAAGTGGATGTAACAGCTATGTTTGGTAGCCGCGTAAATTGAGGCAGAACACGGCGGCTTTTGCCCGTTTCGAAGCGACGGCATTCCTTGATAGTCACATCTACGGTCGTGACGTTATTGTAGACGAGCAAATTGAAGGCGTCGTCCGCTATGCCCTTAAGTATGTGGCCCACCTTGTCACTCTCTGTCATTTCCTCGTCGACTTTTCGGCACAACGCGAGCACATCCTGTATGTACGAGACATAGGACTCTGTTGACGACTGCACACGAGTGGCGAGTTCTTTTCGCGCTTCCATTTGGTGACTGGACGGGTCCCCGAAGATGTCGCGTAGTCGCTCCTTGAAGGTATCCCAGCTGGTGAGCTCGGTCTTATGGGCGTCGAACCAGACCCGTGGGGTGCCGTCCAAGTAAAATATTACGTTGGCGAGCAACATGGTAGGGTCCCATCGGTGTGTGTGCTAACACACTCGTACATACGGAGCCAGTAGTCGACGTCGAGCCCAGGTTGTGCGGAGAATGTACCTGGATCACGGGGGGTGGGCATCGTCAGGTATGTAGTGGCTGGAGCTACAGATGGAAACGCTGACAGGCTGTTGTCATTGGTAGCCATGGCCGGAGACTGAATGGTGCGGCCACTGCGAAGCTTCGTGGTGAAGACGGGGAACGTTCCACCTCCACCAAATATGTTACGGATAAGAAGAGACGCCCTAACGACGAGGCTGGGGATTAAATATATTTCAAACCAGCGGTAATGGCGTGCCCGGTTCACCAGCGATCGAGCCGAGACAACCCTTCGTCTTCGTCGTCAGGCACACATGTGCGTCGCCCCCTAGAATATCAATATACATGCATGTAGCAATATTAATAGGGCCTGCCCCGCAGCTACCCACTCAATTAAACACAGCATAAACCCTACATTTACAATCACCATGGCCGAGCAGTGGGAGGCTTCGCTGCTCAGCACGCGCCTGGGGGACCAGGTCTGGGCTGTCCGGCTGGCCGAAGACGCCACCAGGATTCAAGGCTGACCGCAGCCTGAGGAAGGGGGCTACAGAGCAGCCGATCTCCCGGTCTCTCCGGCACCTTTGACCCCAGCAAAAACACTCCAATAAAGTTTCTTTCTCTCTCTCTCTCTCAAACATGGAAGCCACCGTAAACACCGTAGTCGGATTAGAAGCACTCAGAACTGAACAGATACCAGTTTACCAGTAATTGAACAAAGCATGGCCAGAGCACCAGCTATCATACGCAACAGAGTGTCCTCTTACTCTTCCACCCAGCACAGAGAATCCACGACGCTCTCAAGTAACACTCCAGCTGATGCATCACGGCCCGCACCCACTTGGCTACATGGAAGTGGAACTGCAGGGGCTTCTGTAAAAAGAAAGCTTGACCCTAGTTGGCATCTTCTAACAGCTTTTACTCTAAACAACTGGGTAGCAGAAACTGTCAAGCGCTTCCGATACCGAATGCAGTGCAAAATCACTTTAGGTGCAAGAAGCTGTCCTATGAGGGCAGGGGAGGATCAGTAGATCGATTCAAAAGAAAAAGGTCCGCATACACATTTGGTCGTCTAAGCCGGTTGAATAAGAAACCCGCAGAGCTTTTGCTTACGAGCCTCGCTGGGGGCATGATTACACACAAGGAGAAACATCCGCTGAGTAAAAAAATTTAGGTATACGCACTAAAGCACACAATCAGTGCCCAAGAGGCGGCGCAGGCCATGTTCGCCATTTAGGCGAGTTATGAAGTTCACGAATTGCACGTCGTTCGGGGCACTTCAAGGAGGTGGTGGGGACTAGAGACCGGATTATAGGCAAATGCCTATTTTGTTTTGTTTATTGCTATTGTGTATCTTTGAATTATGAGCGTTAATTAGGAGCTGACAAGAACATTTAGAGTAATCATGCCTGTAAATGCCTGTTTTTGGCGTTTGTGTCTACATTCCTGTAAGTTCCAATAAATGTCTATTGACATGATCGGTGCTACTACGAACACTGTTTAACTGGATGTTTTGCTTTTGAGTGCTGTTAGAGACTGGTTTATACGTCACCGGGCAAAATCATGTTTTCGAAACTATCGGGGGACACCTTTACTTCATTGCCAAAGCTTCTTTCAGCACTGTTAAGGACACTAGGCATCTCAGCTAATAGAAAAGGTGATTAGCCTCTACACATGTCATCCGCACCTCATCGTCTGCTTGGTGTTTTCCCGACGTCAGTTCACACGCGTAGGGAACACGAGGTGTGTTTTTGTGCAGCCGCTGGACGTTAGAGAGCGGTTGCAAAAGTGTGGAGTGTTTTCAAGGTAAATTGGAGGGTGGGAAACAGAAATGGGGTATCTTCTTGGTTTGTGATTTGTTTGTCATTTGCTTCTTAAATGACGCTTTACCAGATCCCATGCGAAATTTCAATCAGACGCTGGAACTTGTTGCGTGTCGAAAGAAAGTCTTTGTACCAGAAGAAGTTCTCATCTGGTTCATTAAGATCCGCGAAAGCCTGATGCGACTAGGTGAGCTTCAAACATTTGCCACTCGCCTGGTGTAGGCTTCACACGCCAAATTATTTCTCTGACTTCTTTAATATCGGAGCAACTAGGGGCTGGAAGATCACATGATGCAGACGCAGTAGCATGTCATGTCCAATCTATGTCATGTACACAAACGACATTGTGTCATTTCGGCATCCTGTGCATACTGCAAGTTTTTGTAGGATGCATTCCTCTATTCACGCAAAATTAAAATGACTTGCATAGATCTTGTACGTTTACCACAATACACAGGGTCACACAGCTGGAACTGCTTTGAAAGAGCACTGACGTAAATTTCACAATCTAGCTGTGCGCTTCCTCCGATTGCTCGGTGTACTTAGGTCGTCTTGGCCAAAAGTGATTGGATTCAGGCGTGTGGAAGTTATTTTATTTCGGTGGCAAAGAACGCACGAGAGTTTAATGGAAATTGGATTGTCCTGCGACATCGACACTAGTGCTACGTGTTCGGTGTGATACATTCCGCAAATACCATCCTGAGTGATAATGCGCAAGTAGCAATGACGTCTACGAACCGAGTGCTCTTAATGTGGCGCCGACTGGCGCCGAAGCCTGGATACGCACTCGCTCGCCACGTCTGATCTTCGTCGCATAGATTTGAATTATTTGGTGAAATTATTAATATGAAAGCCACCTTTAGAAATGGCGAAAGAGAACACCATGACTAAACGGCTGCTTGTCAGTCAGCATGTCGGGCAATCATTGTGAGTGACAGTCGTCTCGTTCGAAACCCGAAAAAACGCAATGAGGGTGTCTTTTCATACCACGTATATGTTCCAGGCCAGCATGACAACAGACCATCAAGGTGGAACAGCGTATAGTAAGATATTACCCCTAACAAGTAACACACAGGTATCGTTGAAATTTAGTTTATGGGACATTTTGCGACCGCGTAATACCGTGTTACTGCCGCCGCAACCGCGAGAGGCCGGATAGGTGGGGCCATCTGGGGACGCATAGAAGAACCTGGCAAGCAGGGAACGTATTCTATTTCTCCGCTTACGCTTGTCTGTGAATGCCCCTCTGTGGATACCTGAATACTGTGCGCGCCAAAACGCACCAACATAACTGAGACACAAGAGCGAACATGGTTAAATAATGCACCGTAGGGCACCCCTTCTGTGCTACTTGGAGTGGCGTCCATTTTAGGATCATTGTTTCGTGAGGTCGATCAGAGCAAAAATAGTTCGCGACGTCACGAATGGCGGGGACTCTACGCTCCTGACTATCAATCAATTCGAGTAGGAATTTTGTACGTTGACGATGGCGATTCAGGTGAGGAATGAATCTATGTGTCCGCCTAGCAGACAAAATGTTTGCGGAGCAGCTGAGCGAGGCCCCGCCATGGTGGTCTAGTGGCTAAGGTACTCGGCTGCTGACCCGCCGGTCGCGGGTTCAAATCCCGGCTGCGGAGGCTGCATTTCCGATGGAGGCGTAAATGTTGTAGGCCCGTGTGCTCAGACTTGGGTGCACGTTAATGAACCCCAGGTGGTAGAAATTTCCGGAGCCCTCCACTACGGCGTCTCTCATAATCATATGGTGGTTTTGGTACGTTAAACCCCAAAAATCAATCAATCAGCAGCTGAGCATGACGTCACTTTTTTTCTCTGGAGAAGTGGTCAGCTGTGGCACGATCTGCAGGCGACCGCGAGGTAGCGCCACTCCTGGTGTCCTAGCGCACAAAATAGTGGGGTTGCCAGCCGTTTTGAATCTTGCTAGATACGAGTGATATAAATCAATAGATTTGATAGTTATTTATCCCTCGGTTGCGTTTCAGGTCACAAGTCGCTGCTACACAGTCTATAGCTACTTGCTGGCGCGAAAATCTTGGCATTAGTATATTTGATGTCAGCGCTCCTTTAGGTATAATTTATATGTAGGGTTTACCATCCCAAAACCACGATACGAATATGAGAGACGTCGTAGTGGAAGGCTCCGGCAATTTTGACCACCTTGGGTTCTTTAACGTTCACCCAAATATGAGCACACGGCCCTACAGCATTTTTGCCTCTGTCAAAAATCCAGCTGCTGAAGCCGGGAGAAACTGCCTTAAAAGACGATGCCCCAAAAACACATCAAGCATTGGCGGGGCTGGCATCGGTACCGTGCGAGAGTAGCGAGAACACCAACGCAAACGAAATGAAGGCAGCTAATCTCACATCTCGCTCAATACGAAGGTAAAAAACTGAATAAACACTATCACTCAGTCATTCCGTTTGTATGTTTTAATATTTCGATAAACCTTCATACTTCTAGTCAATTAACAGATTGCACAATTCATACTTGTCTACTCAGATAATTCCTACAGTGGTGCTTACAAAATTCGCGTGTGAGGGCCATTCCTCATTGTTAACTTCACCTCCACCATGTTGGGGTGCGCGCTCGTTAAATTAAGGGCAAGAGGTGTTCAATCTGACATTTAACCTTTTTCGGGGGCGCGTAGCGTTGCTAATCTTAGCAGATGAAATCATGAATACCCAGTGCATGTATTGCTCTTGCGTGCTGGAAATGCTGAAACCTGGTGAGTGGCGCTTTAAGGAGTTTACAGACAGGAGAAATTGACCCTGCGCAATGAGACCTGATTATTACTAGGCGCAAAGCTCCTTCTAGCCCATTTGTGCCCTGGCTATTTACTCATGTGCTGCCCTTTCATGCGTGTCGAAAAGAAAGAGACCCTGAAGCATCTTTATTCAACGCCTGACACTTGACTCCCCATGCCGAACAATGAAAAGAAAGACCACGTACTGCAACCCTCCTCCACCCGGACACCCGGAAGAAAATTGCATGGCTATGCAAACCATTGGCGCCTTTTAGATGCGGAGCATTTCTTAGCGAACTTCTGCGACTTTGAGCGTATCTATCTATCTATCTATCTATCTATCTATCTATCTATCTATCTATCTATCTATCTATCTATCTATCTATCTATCTATCTATCTATCTATCTATCTATCTATCTATCTATCTATCTATCTATCTATCTATCTATCTATCTATCTATCTATCTATCTATCTATCTATCTATCTATCTATCTATCTATCTATCTATCCCAAACTTGGTATGTCATAACATGACTGTATGAAAAGCTTGAGTGACTATTCATAACATAAAAATTATGACATGTGTGTCATGAATTTGATAATTTACATTTCACGGTCTTGCTGCTCTTGCGGTTGTTTACTTCACATCACATGTTGCAAAACTGCTAAGGTATGACAAGACTGCATGGCGAACGTAAGTGGCTAGTGCAAAGATAATAAAATGAGATACGTGTCATGTAACAACGGGACTACATGGTACGCTCACAGTACGTTCGCGGCCGTTTCGCCAGCTTGACATATGCCAAATTTGGTACTACGTCAAGTCAACAGATGACGAAGGCATGTGACTGGTTGAGACATGATAAATCATGAGATGCGTGTAATATAAGAACATGACTATATGCAAGACTCAAGGGTCCAATACACTTAGACGTGACCCGGCGCACGTGCGCGTCTGCGTTCGTTTCGAGGCGTCACGCTGGTGTTGTCACGCCAGACAGCAATCCTCCGATATACTCGCAGGCACGCGCCGCACAGCGTTGCTTTGACGCATACGCGTTTGAGCGCGCCTGGCGTCTCTCCGTCACGAAAAGAGGCAGATGCAGTGCTATCTGGGTAATGTCATCAACGCGACATGTTGCATTTCGCGCCGATGACATAGGGCCAAACCTCATAAGCGCGAAAATGCACGCGACAGCGACGAGCGACGCTATGAGCGACGAAACAGGGCGTTCGCGCGACGTGTCGCGTGCTCGTTTTCGCAGGATCGCTCGGTTCTCCAGATTTGGAAATCGTCGCTCATCGCCCGGAAGTGCTGGGCTCAAGCAGCCAATAGCAAAAAACTGGAAAAGACAAAGACTACGTAGGTGCACGTGACCCTGCCCAAGTCACGTATGCGCAACAAAAAAGAACGCAATGTTTATTACGCATGTGCGTATAAAAAGTGCTGCAAGGCAATAATAAACACTTTCCGTTTCATTACACAACAATATATCTAATTTTTAAATTGCGTACCACTCGCTACGCGGTTTTCTTGGTGCGAGTAGACGGCCTCATGCCAGCAACAGTGGAATTCGCTCGCCGAAGCTGTCGCGTGAATGAGGTTTGCCTGCGCTAGCGACTGATCGCGCGAAGCCGATCTACGTCGCGTCGCTTGTCGCTGTCGCGGGCATTTTCGCGCTTATGAGGTTTGGCCTATACCGTTGCCGGGCCACAGTTGCTGCCGGGCTGCGCCGATGGACACTGTTCGCGCCTGGCGTCAGGCTATAGAGTGCTCGCGTTTTGATAGCTTAGCGTCGCTGCGCCAAGCGTGCGCGCGCGTCAACGTTCATCGGAGAATATTTGCCCTGTAATGACGATTGTAGTGGGTCATGCAAATCTCGGCACACACATTGTCAGTGCTAAGCACGAGACGCTCGGCCCGGACTGCCGCTGATTTTGATAGCTAGGCCTACGCTCCTACCTGGTCTCGGATAACAGTTTTGACTGATTCCATTCTATATTATAATTGGTGGAGGTGCGGGGTCTCCTTGCAATCCTGGAGTTGTGAAGCCGGACTCTACCTGCTGTCATGACCACTGCATCTGCCACAAGCCCTCCTCCTATGGCTTCCCAGGCCATCGTGTGCTCCGGCGCGGTCCGTCAGCGGGATCCTCCCATATTCAGCGGCACTGACTACCACGACGTCGACGACTGGCTGGCTACTTATGAACTCGTGAGTGTCTTGAACAAATGGGACGAAGCCACGAGACGGGCCACTGTCGGCATTTACCTCAGTGGTATTGCCCACTTATGGCTTCGGAACCATGAGACCGACGTTCCCACCTGGACAGCATTCAAAGCAAAGTTCAGCGAAGTCTTTGGTCGTCCTTCTGTCCGCAAACTTCGTGTGGAGCAGCGCCTTCAGTCGAGATCTCAACTACCTGGTGAGAACTTTACAAGTTACATAGAAGACGTCATTGACTTGTGCAAGCGCGTCGATGTGAACATGACAGAGGTGGACCGCATCAAGCATATTTTCAAGGGTATTGACGAGGACGCTTTCCAGATGCTCATTTCAAAAAGCCCTGCTACTGTCGCCCAAGTTACCGAGCTCTGCCAAAGCTATGATGAGCTCCGCTGGCAACGTCTCGTCACCCGCCGTGCCCCTTCATTATGCACTCGCCACCGTTTCGCTAGCTTCACATATGCCAAATTTGGTATTGTGGGACTTGTAAGAAAGACGAAACTATATAATTGGTGCGAACACGATTATCATGACACGCGTGTCATGTAAAAATATGACAACATACCACGCTCGTGATGCGTTCGCGGCCGTTTCGCTGGCTCTAAATATACCAAATTTGGTATCAGGTGACGTGCCTAGACGACGAAGGTAAATTACACGTCCAAACATGATAATCAAACATGATAAATATGGATTGTATGATTATGCCTGTCATGTGAAGCATAATTACATAAATCACATAATAACATAAGCACATAAATCAAACTTGGTATTACGCGTGACATGAATGGGCGATGAATGTAAATGGCAGGTACAAACAATATACTCTTGACACAGAAGTCATGTACGGCATAATTCACCTCTGCCTCATAACGTTCAAGTGATTTTAAAGCGACATATCAACCTTCCTTATTCGTGTTTCGCATGTCATTGATTCTCACTGTACATGGGATGCCATTTTTTTAATATCGTACACTAAATCTTTGCTTTTCTTATCTCGTCATAGACACATGATACTTACGTGTTTCTTTGAAAGGTTTTTGCAAAAAAAGTATTGGGCCTATATTTTTGATCTTGGGAGACTAAACGTTTTTTTGCCTGTCTATTTTAGGCAAATAAAACTACACCCGTAGTGTATATAATTCCTGCCGCTAGTAATGATCGCGCGACGGTTGCCCGCTGGCTGTCTTACGACTATTTTGATAACTATATTTCAAGAAGATTCCCGTCGTTGCCCACAGCTTTCGTTTATAGGCTTGATAGTCGAGATATTTCGATTCATAGCAAACTGCATGCCAAAATATGGACAGAACATAACAACGCATTAGGCAACCATTTCAGAAACATCAAGCGATAGTATTTAACCAAACGTCAAACTTGACCTAACAACTGCGTAACCCAGAACATGATGGTATTTCTACTGAATGTGAATTCCTCGTGAAATAAAGTAGCATTGATCAAATTTGTTTATCATGCCATGAAAATATTCTTAAGAATTACTGAATACCATTGCCATCATCTGGAGCCCCATAACCATTACATCATCATCGTCAACTTCAAATGATCTAAAAGATGTTTTACCGGATAAAATCTAAAAGTACCAAAGGAAGTAAAGCCTAGAGTGAGAAATCGGGATTTGAGAAAATTCTTGCAACGTTGCATAAGAAAGTGAACCGTTTGTGAACAGTTTATTGACTTGTATTAGTTGGTATCTTTTATCTTAACATTGCTTAGGCAAACTTCTGGCAGGCAGGATATTGAGAAAGGAAGTAATAAAGTATGCAGCAATTCTGTTTATTATTGCGATTTCAGTTTTGCACAGCTATATACAAACTATGTGACGCCGAATGGAACGTGGGTTAAATGTTGCAATGGCACGCCTTTATACGTAGAATAAAGGACAAAAGAGTCCTTTCTTAAGTAATTTCTGAAAACAATATGCACCACTGGTGCATATTGTTCCCTAGAGCAGGAATTTCCGAGAATAACACTATTATCTAGTGATTTCACACGGTGAACTGCAGCCAATATGCAGCCGGACAGGTATTTTTTTTGCTGTTCTGTGGAATAAAAAACACAAATAACTATCGTATGCGCGCGTAGTAAGTTGGTGAAAGCTGAATAGAACACTTACTCATAGTTTCAGCCGGTTGAAAGGGAGAGTCCTGGCGCTGGAGCACTTTGAAAAGCGCAATTATAGTATTCTTGTTCTTGGAATTACGCCTCCTTTTGTCCATATGCTATAGATCACGATGTATATCCACACACCTAATCCAGACACCAAGGGTATATTCATACAAACCTTTTCTAAATTTAGTCCACGAGAACGCATGCCTGCCTCGCTATCGTGGCGGCCGTGGTAGTAACATTTCTTGAACTTTTATTAAGACGCTTTTTTTCAATGTAGAACGATACTTAAGCAGACAAGTATATCTAAGAATATCTAAGCTTTGCATGCGCACGTATTTCATATATTATGATCATTGCTGCCAAAATTGATTGATTGATTTTTGGGGTTTAACGTCCCAAAACCACCATATGATTATAAGAGACGCCGTAGTGGAGGGCTCCGGAAATTTCGACCACCTGGGGTTCTTGAACGTGCACCCAAATCTGAGCACACGGGCCTTCAGCATTTCCGTCTCCATCGGAAATGCAGCCGCCGCAGCCGGGATTCGAACCCGCGACGTGCGGGTCAGCAGCCGAGTACCTTAGCCACTAGACCACCGCGGCAGGGCCATCGCTGCCAAAAGAATGGCAGGCCTGCGCGGAACGCGCAGCACAGTCACAGTGAAAGCTAGAAAAGCGGCCTCTCAGACACTTTTCTGAACAGTCTTTGGGTAACTGCTACACGCACACTTCTGGGCAGCCAATACGCCATAAGTAATCTTAATACTGTGCAATAGGCGAGCATACACTATGCTCTCCTTTGTCAACCTTTGCAGAAGCATGGTATCCGCGACACACTTGTTGGAAATTTTGTCCAATTTTTACGCAGTAGCTGACGACGATGCATAAATATGCCGGAAGTGGAAATGCGCCAAACTCAATAGGCGACGAAGAACAAGTTTTAATAGGTTGTAGCATTGGATGACCTAGTCGTTACGCAATTCGCATTGTGTGACGCCTAAATGTTTCTTTCATGTTCTAAAACGCTTTATTACACATAATAACGTGTCTCTTTTCTCGAGATAAAGCCTGCCTAAGGCCAGTTTAAAAAAGAGTTCTAAGCACTGGCGTACCACAGTGGTAGAATACTGTGCAGGCACGTCATTTTGTCATTCGTGTTTTTTTATTTACCGAATTTTGAAATGCGCATCATTTTTTAGCGAGCTTCGGCGACTTCCCACGCGTCTATCTATTTATCTATCTATCTATCTATCTATCTATCTATCTATCTATCTATCTATCTATCTATCTATCTATCTATCTATCTATCTATCTATCTATCTATCTATCTATCTATCTATCTATCTATCTATCTATCTATCTATCTATCTATCTATCTATCTATCTATCTATCTATCGATGTTGTGCTTCGCACAACCTCGATTGCCAGTTACGTGGGATCTGCCAAATTTTTTTTTCAATTTCTGGTAGGTCATAGAGAGCTTGTATAAAAGGTGGTGGCGTGGTAGGTTAGTATTTTTCCTCATAACTACTCGAGGTGGCTAATCATAACTAATCGGGAAAGTGTGCCTGGCAACAGCCATTGTTTGCAGTGCTGTTGCAATAGAGAAGTGTGTGGCAGAGCTGCTGTATGTTCCCCACGTTCTCATATTGACCCCACTGTGTGGTTGTTGGTTGTGGCAGTTGCGCAAAAATGTTACAGCATATTCACAGAGTGAATGATCATCAGTGGGGCAAGGCGTCCATTCGTCCATCCTTTTGTTCGTTCGTCAGTCTGTATGTTCATCTTTCCGAAAGTGCATCTAAGCGTCCGTCTGTCTGTGCATCCGCCCATCTGTCCCAGCATTTTGTTAATAAGCCACCGAGGCCCTCCACTACGCTTCTTCCATGCCCCATCAAGGAGGCGATGACCGCGAGCAGCTGCAGCGCTCTGCGCCCGCGGCTCTGCTTCGCCCATGCACCATTAGTATCCGCCACGTACGGCGACGATGAAGGAGGCTGAGAAAGGAGCTCCTTCCTCGTGCACCCAGGCACAGCCCGCGCAGCAACCAATCGGAGAGTAACGGTACAGCGCCAGGTAGAGTGTCCTCACTCAAGTGCAGTTGGCATGTATTTCTATGAGACAGCACCGTCTACAATACTGTTCGGGAGATTATGCCTTCCTTTTCTCTCGTTTCTTCTCTTGTTTTTTCTCCTCTTTTCTTCTGTCGGTTACGCCTGACGCAGGACAAGGTCAGACTAAGAGTAGCTTCGCCCGTAAATGTATGTTGCAGCGAAGGCACGCCTCAATTTTCAAATACCGAAGACACACCTCATTGAGCACGACATGATGAACAACTATTAGCACCGAGAATGTGGCGTGGCGACACATGGCGGGATACTTACAACACGTCATGGCAACAACTTTTCGAGGTCCTCCATGGCACGCCTGAGAAGCATGCGCTTGGCTTGTGCGCTGCTTGCACTCGGCTTTTGTTAATATCCAACATCAGATGATTGACGAAAACAGCATCACTAATTCTCCAAGTAGAATGGCAAAAAATTAAATATCACTTCTGTGCAAATGGCAACGGGGCCCGCGGTTCGCGGTACATACTTTGTTTAGGTTTGTTGTGTCCTGCAGCTAACTCGATAATTATCCGATTCTCTGCCAAGGCAGCCACATTTCGATGAAGGCGAGGAGCAAGAACCTGCGTTGGCTTAGGGACAGCCGCACGCTGAGGAATTCTTGGTCCTCCATATTATTATAATGTGCACCTCGTATTAATTTCTTTGTTTTGACACGTAATACACTATGTTTACGAGTATTAGGCAGCGTTGTTCACAGAATGATGGGCGATTCGCTTTATTGTTTTGATGGTTTCAGCTCCACTCATCGTAGGCATGTGCGAGTCTGTGGACAGTGTTTTCGCCGGTGAAACAAGGCCCGGGCACAGTTACAAAAACGCCTGCAGTGTGGACGCTCGCAAGATGTCTTGAATTCACTCGATCAAGATTCGCACCGCAGATGTTGAATTATTTTCTATTTTATGTGCACTCGCTCAATCATCACGTTGTCCAGTTTTGTTTTTTACTCTGGGCTTTTTTTCACTGCGGAGCAGAAGTTACATTATTTGAGGAAGCTTTGTACATATGTGAGATTGAGTTTTCAAGCAGCATAGTGGCAACATCATTGCTAATTTCCTAAGCTCAAGCTCAGATAGCCAGCTCCTAAGAATTTTTTTTTGGTCTTTATTACCTTTAGGCATAGCCATCCTGCATATGAACATGACAAGCGAGACTAGGCACCAAAATATTGAAGTGAAGGTTGTTTAATTATTACATCAGCCACATTGCCGAAAACGTCTTCGAAACAGCTCAGAACGCTCATTTCGAGTTTAAGGCATTTGTCTTTCTATCGATTGGTGCCGCCGGTGCCCCGCAATAGTTTTCACATTATCGTTTGGGACGCGGCAGTTTATAGAATGAGCACTTCAGGCAAATCACGCTATATGATCACACAATCCCATATGAGTTTCGAAAAAAAAAGTCTTTACTTATTGCAAGTATATAAAATTATGGGTGTGTGGCAGCATTATCTCAGCAAGTGTTCGGGGCAGGTTAAGCGATTCTCTATAATAAACATACAACTCAATTCTTCTGTACCAGAGCGGAACTCTATCAAATAATCGATAATTGTGTTGGAGAGGACCGAACTTAATAAATAACGATAGTTATAGCGCGAGACCAAAACGATGACACAGAGACAAGAAAACCACGAAAGACACGTAAGCTGGCGCTCGTGTTTTTCGTGTCCTTCTTGTCTGTGTGTCATTGTTTTGATCTCGCGCTATAACTATTGTCATGCCATACCAACTAGCCCAAGCTGCCTTACTTATTAAATAAAGCAAGAAGTAGTTATTGAGTTCAAAGCACCCTACTTTCATTTTTAATAATGTTTTAACTGCGTAGTGTACGCCAAAATTTAATGATTTTCAATCATTCATGAAAATCTTTCCTCAGTACCGACTTATTGTCTACGTGGTAAAAAAATCACAGCATATCCACGGAGTGAATGATGATGAGTGGGATGAAACGTCCATCACACCATCCGTGCTTCCGTGCTTCCATCCGTTCGTTCTTGCTTCCATCCGTCTGCGCGACCATCCGTGTGCCCATCCCTGCGTCCGTCCTTCTGTCCATGCGTCCATCCGTGAATTCATCCATCCATCTGTCTGTCTGTCTGTCTGTCTGTCTGTCTGTCTGCCTGCCTGCCTGCCTGCCTGCCTGCCTGCCTGCCTGCCTGCCTGTCTGTCTGTTCGTGCGTCCATCAGTCCGTACATCCGTGCGTCTATCCATTCATCCGTTCGTTCGCTAGTCTGTCTGTCCGTCCGTCCGTGCGTCCATCTAGTGAACACTCCATGCACCGCCATCTCTCACCTCGCATCCCCTGTGGCACATACCCGCTCTGTATGTAGTAGTACGTAGCCACCGGTGGCTACGTACTACTACATACATACAAGGGATAGACAGACCCATGCCTTCAGTAGCTTCGGCCCTAAAACAATGTATGTCTTGCTGTCCTGCATCACTGACTTTTTAAAGACGATGCAGTTTTTCTTGAAGACCTTCGATGCAAAAGTTTTGGTCTGTCTGTTTGTCTGTACTTTTGTCTGTTTGTTGGCCCTTAATGTTGCCCTAAACGGCACTAAAGTGGCCAAACAAAACGGCCGACCCCATCCGCAGCGCCCACTAATATTGCTGAAGACTCAGCGTTCATACTTTTGCGAATGTCAAATAAAAAGCAACTATTGCGCATATCTGAGGCACCGTAACAACACGTCAATATTCTGTATGTGTGTGTCTTACTAGAAAATGCATACATAAGTAATTATAAGGACCGTAGCGTTTATCACGTTGTGCTGGGAAGGCAAGGCTTGCAAGAAAAGGCGAGTGTTTCCAACGCTTTGCTAAGATGACACGGTGGTGGCACCTACCCGTCTCCTTGCAATCTACACCTTATCACCTCTGAGACGGTTGCGCAGGGCAAGCTCGCTTCGTTTTCCAAGACACCTGGCAGATGGCGCTCACGTCTTACGTGTGGCGTGACTTGATGCGTTTGTTCGCCTCCGCTGAATGCTCGAGGAACTTTAACGCAGCGCCTCCATACTACCATTCACCGAGTTTCTTGCACGGAACATCAAAAAAAGTTTTGTTAATTTGAATATGAAATAAACGATAGTTTTGCGTCTCTCCAGACGCAAGACTATTGTCTTTCGATGACATTTGCAGTTTAGCACGCAGATACGGGGCCAACGTTTTTTTTTTTTCACAGTGAATCTTCAGTTCAGACGGACGTTTGCCTACTATGAGCTGTATTACCCCCACTTTCTTAGAATCTTCAGTTCAGACGGACGTTTGCCTACTATGAGCTGTATTACCCCCACTTTCTTAGCTTTCAGTAGCAGTGAAAACGCCCTCCTTCTGCATCGGTAGATTTGATAGGAAGATTGAAGAATATTCGCCGCTGCATATCAAAACATGGTGTGCACGGTGGGTGCAAAAAACGATGAATCTCAAGCAAAGCAGGTACGTATTTGATGTGACGTCCTGTTAACGCGGCTGACGCGCCACCTATATTTGTTTTCAGGAGCAGAATCAGAGGTTAGGTTCGCGTCCATAGAAACTCCCCTCCCAAGCATTGCGTCTGTGCTTGCACTTCTCTTCGGGTAGGCAAACTGTCCTTCATTTACAGAGTTTCTCTGTTTTGGTAGTTATATTTTCAATGCTCACACACTGAACGTAAAGGCTTTTTAAGTGACTTAGCAAAACTTTCCTTGGAACGCATGTTGTAGCTCCACGACAACAAACACACGTGGATAAAATAATGGTGTTATATCCCTATTGATATCAAAGCTGCCATGTTAAACAGCAATTGCGAGCATGGAGTGCGAAGTCAGCAAGCATGTACAGTGAAATCCATGAAATTGAAATAAGATAAGCTGGTGTCTGCGATTTTCCTGATAGTTTTCTATAACGTGCCCATATGACCCCTTAGCTCGAAATCACAGTTTTTTGTAGAAAAAATTGAACAAAGGAAAATTGAGAAGCGTTGGCGGTCAACAACAACCTGTTTGCGGATATAGTTTTTTGATTAGCTCGTGATCTGGCTCACAATGGAAGAATATATGAAAAATAAAGTATATTTTTCTATCCCAAATAAAATTTTAAATATAGCTCAAATGATAATCTCCAATTCTGTGCAAAGTATCAATTCCTAGAAATGCCCACAAAACACGTTTTTATATAAATCGATTTCGCGACACAATTGCTGCTAGTGTGAACATTTTACCGTGTCCCTGCCTGCAAGGAGTATAAGGCTTTATGTTAATAATGAGCTTCTGCATTCATATTTGTGTAATATTTCGCGAAGTAATGAATTTTCTTGCTCAAAACATTCAAAAGAAATTGTCAACAATGTAGTCTGTTAAAAACAGTCTTACGCCAGCCGAAAGCCATTTCAAAGGCTCTAGAAGACTTCAGAGTAGTATTCTAGAAAAGAAGGTTGCAATATACTTAACACAACAAATTTACAAATTTTCGAACATTCTATTTTCAAACCATTGTCCTTGCTATGTATAGAAAACCTAGTTGGAAAATAACGTGCTTTCTTGTCTTCTGTGAGGTTGCGTATGGGCTGAGTAATGGAAGTAGTCTTACACTTCAGTGTGTTTTTGTTTGCTTTTTGGCTTTTAGGATTGATATCAAGGGCGTAGGCAGAAATTTTGTTCAGGGGGGGGGGGGGGGTCATATATTTCACACCGTTATTTTTTGCCCTGTATGCCATAGCAACAAACACTTGAGGGCGAGAGAAAATCACCCCTATAGCTACGCCACTCTTCGTTTTATTTCATTGCAAAGGCAGCCCATCCAGTCATACCCCCCTTTTCTTTAATCTGCTTGGTTTGAAAGCAAATTATATGCGAGATGTTGATGAATGCATTCTGTCGATGCGTCTCATGTTTTATGCTATATAGAGGTTGAATAGATAAGTCCGTAAAAAAAAGGTAAAGTGTCTTGAGAAAAGAAACAAGCTGTCACAAAGAGGTTTATTTATTAGCCTAAAACTATGTATATTAAGAATATATGCAATTAACGAAACCTAGCCCTTCTCGATCACGTGCAGCTCAATAGGTGTTGTTCTTGTCCCAGATAAAAACATTTTGTTGGAATAGTGCCTAGTTTGCATTTGCTGGACTGTCTGCATTCTACGGCGGTAATGAGTTTCCAATACTTCCTCGTTTTTCAGTAATGTAACTTGTAGGTCAAGTTGATTCACGAGAGTTTTGCATGGCAAATTTAGATGCTTTGGCAGTCTAGGATTTAAGAACGCCAATTAGTAGTCTGAAGAGAAAAAAAAAACTTGCTAAAGGGGAAGTTGAGAGCGCGGGGTTTAAGTCAAATAAAGCGGAAGGAAGTGACATCTGTAAGCAATCTGTGTGTTTAGTGGCTTTTCCATAAGTTCAAAGAAGTTGGTGAGAGGTTCGGATATGGTGTGGTTTTTTTATGCTGCAGATGAACGTGACCGGATTTGATCGGCTGTGGGTAAGAAGTTATCTGCACAAATCAAGCGGGACCATGAGTACAACATCAAGCATCGTCATAAATTGGTCGAGTGTGGCAAAAAGGTATTGTATGACACGTTATCTAGTGACAAATGCTTTGTGCGGCAGCTGTTTTCCGCAGCTGTTTTGAAAAGTTCAGATAGGAATGCACGAAACAAAGTTTTGAGATTTTATTTTGCTCTTAATCAGATTCTTAGGAATAAACGCAGCCAAGTTTACAAATGAGCAAGCTTGTGCCAAGCCAACCAAACGATCGGGTCGACCATTTCAAGCAGTGCGTGGAAGTTCGAAACGACAATTTGAGCAACTCTTGTTTGCAAGGCGTGAGTACCGTGCCCATTAGCTGTCCGTTGGGGATGATATAATGTGCATGCAAGCGTACAACAAGCTGTTTTCAAATGTTCAGATAGAAGCACACGAAAAAAATATCTTGAAAACTGCTGTTATTCAGCTTTCGAGCTATAAACACAGCCAATGCAGTTCACGAGCAAACAAGCTTGTGCCACCCAAACATGCATCTAACTATATAAATAAACGCTCTGAAACTTGAACAGAATATATGAACCAGTTTTGTTTTTAGGGCATAAGTACCATGACAAATACCTAGTTGGCCACTGGTGAAGTTGCTTTCTTGCATACGCACATCAAGCTGTTTTCAAAGGTTCAGATGAAAGCACAGGAAAGAAAACTGCAATATTATTTGTTTTTATTCTGAATATGAAGAATAAACAGAGCCAAGTATTGTTCACAAAGGAGCTAGCTTGTGCCAAGCTAACCATACTCTCGGATTGACCAAAGACCGCCCGTGAAAAGAAAAAAAAAATCCGTGTGACGGTCCGCCAGCGCACTGCTACAGTGCTGCTATAGGCTTTCTTTAACACGCGGAAAAAATAACAGCGCTAGACGTATCGTGCAGGAAACAATTCAGTCGGAGGTTTCTCGAAATGCTCTACATCTCAGTGTTCGTATTTTGGGTTTCAACTCATAATTAAAATTGATGGGTAAATAAAAAGTAATACTTATCAGCTGTGGGAGAAATGAAAAATAGCCTCAGTACCTACAGGTTAGTGCGAGTAGCACGCATTTGGTTCGATTCGCCACTGAAGTGTCTTTCATTTTCAAATTATTGGCCCAATTTATGTGGGGCACCCTGTACGGGGCCCACATTCAGCCCCATTAGCTCTTATATTGTGATAAAAGGGGCATACACACCGATTCTATAATTTTCACATAGCTCCTAATCACCACTACATAGGTCCTGCCTGTAACTCCTGTATTGTAGCACACGGATCCTGTATATAATATTTAGGATTTCTCAATAGGGGAGTCCGTTCTTGTCGCGTGTATGCGTTTATAAAAAAAAGTGAAAACAAACTGGTGCTCTTGGAGCCAAACACAGTTATTTATTTATTTATTTTGTTTACAATATTTAAAATATTCTGAATGCTTAACGTTGTTAGAGAAAGGCGGTTGTACGTGTACGACGATGTTGCACGGCAATGTAAGCTCAGTAGCTTTAAATGATGAATTGTTAGGATTGTTGATGACGGAGGCGTGCGGCAGGTTGCAATCAGATGCATTCTTTGGTAGGAATGAATTGAGAAAAAAGTTTAACTTGCTAAGTTGGTACTTGGATATTCACGTTGTGGTTGATTTATGAGAATGTGTACAAGGCAGTCAGTTTTATTTCCGGGTTCGTAAAACAATCTTTATAGAAAAAAAGACAGCAGGGCAAGGTTTTCTCTTGAAGGAAGATCAAGTGTCAAAGTACATGTTCATTTTCGCTCTATTAGCGAATGTAAAAAATTTCAAGCTAAGATTTTACAAAACATGCTTTATATTTTCATCGCTAGTGGCATTCGAAACGTTTTGTGGCTGTCCAACTTTCCAATACCCTTTAATAAAGCAAAGTCGTCCATAAAGAAAACTGAAAAATAGACTTATGACAGCCCTTCGTATGTGACTGGTTTTGCTTTTTTGGCAATGTCCCATGACTGCTGTACTGTTTGTAGTTATGATGTGCCTATCTACTGTTAATATTACAGAAATGCTAATGTAATGTAGCCAAATACACAACTGTGGATTATCATATAATTTTCACGTCACGGCTCTTTCTATTCATCAGCCTGGTGGCGCCTTCCAAAATTTTTGGACTTCGGTGCATATAAGGTACACACGTTGATACGTATTGCCGCTCTTGTTCACTTGATTACCCCCATTCTGCAACAGAAACAATATTTTGTGAATGCATGAAGAATGATCTCTAAATTCAGATTGAAATATTGGTGTTTAGTTTGCTCTAAAGGTTTTTTATTTTCTGGTGAGGACATACAACATGTTAGTATTTAGGCAAGAATAATTAAAGTAAATGGTCTCTCTAAATAGAAGATGATTTCTGCATCGTGGGAAAATCAGGCATCTGCTTAAGTACCAGGAAATCAATTTAAATCATTCAAAAAAATTAAAAAAATAATTTAAAAGTATCCAAAAATATGCACGGAAAGCACAACCCAGTCACAGTTACAGGATAAAAAACACGATTTCTAGAACCCTTGACAAAATCACTTTGGGCTACTGATACATGTAAAACGCAAATTATCCAGTATTTTAAAAATGAAATCTGTGGCTCATAAGGAATGCGAATTATGGCTGAGCTCTCTGCAATGCGTTACAATCATTCAGTGATTCACTCGTAATATATTTCATATTGCATGACGTCTGGTCACGCCTTGGTTTTTTTGCCTTCTACTTCGTTATATGGCGTATGCTAAGCACTTCATTCCTAACACAACACTTGTGTAGAGTATTTGTGCACAGGAGCACTGACAACTGTCATGACAAATTGGTTGAATACTGTGCTGGCAGGGAGGAGACTGAGGTTTCAACCTCCATTTCACCGTTCAGTGGTAAAATATTTGGCTGAAGCAGAGAGGACACATATGTCTAAACGCTCGTTTAATGGCTGAGTGGTCGAACACTGAGATGGCATCGAGACGACCAACGTTCGAACCTTTACTCCATGATGGTTCAGTCGTAGAATACTGGGTCGGCATGGGGAGGACTGATGCTCAAACTTTCGTTCTAAGGCTGCAGCGATAAAATTCTCGGCTGGCATAGAGAAGACCCAGATTTGAAGCTCTATTGAATGGCTCAATGGTAGGACACTGGGCTGGCACGGAATGGAGGAAGGTTTGTACCCCGTTACATCCCCAAAATTTTTTTATTTTGTTTTATTTTTCTAATTTCTTGTAATAGTGGTTGTGGGCACCGATGGTGGTGGCAGACAGCTACGGCGTCAGTGATGTGATATCCTAACAGCGGTCGCTGTGTAAAGTACGAAGTCCTTGGTAAAATGTTCTCACCATTTTGGTAGCAGGTTAAAAAAATGGCCCCCTATCTGCATGTTTCACTACAAATGTCATCGAAGGACAATAGTCTTGCGTGTGGAGAGAGTGAACAAGAGGTTCATTAGATTTAAAAGTGTGGCAGTTTGTGCTAGTTGGTAATACATGATGATAGTTACAGTTACAGTCGTTCTGTTCTCGCGCTATAATTACGGTCAGTTCATTTGCTGTTCTGCGCGAGAAAATCGGTGAACTGTATTCTGGAGGTGCTGCGCATCGATCCGTGCAGCGAAGGTAAAAGAGCGCATCTAGGCACGTTCAATACGAGCGCCATCTGGCAGTTACCTTCCAAACGAAGGAAGCCGTCCGCGCCCACGAAGAAAGATGCGCGCCTGTCTCTGAGGCGATAAGGTGTAAAACGTAAAGCGACAAGTAGGTGTCACTACCACGTCATCTTAGCAAAGCATTAAAAACACTTTTTGAGCATCGTGTTGCACTGCCAGCGCAACGTGATAAACGCAACGATCCTTAGAGTTACTTATACCTGCCTTTTCTAGTATAAAAGCACATACAAAATATCCACGTGTTGTTATGGTGCATCAAATATGCACAAAAATACTTTTTAATTGACAATCGCACAAGTTTGAACGCTGAAGCTTGCAAGGTATGCATTACACTGTAAGTATTAAATTTCGGCAAGTTTGGAAGCACCACTCCACTATTATTCATCATTTTGCGGTGAAGCAAGGTACGCACTGCTCATTAGCAAGGCATTATGTGGATTTTGTTGATGTGATACGATAGGATGTCAGTTCTGCTGTATTTCATACCACTTTTTAATTTGTCACTGACTAACCAAGACCCTAGTGAACTGCTTCCTGCGACTCAAAATTTGCACTGCAGTAATAACGATCAGTTTTACGCCACTGACCACAGGAACAGCCACAGGAAAACTCTTAGTTCAGAAACATCGAATTTCTTCTTGTCGTAACCCAGTTAGTGCAGAACCATCGGTAAAGATCGGGCGGATCAAGTGGCCTCTTCAGCCCTTCAAGGAGACCATGAACTGCTACTAACACTTCCTAGGACCGATGCTTCACGTAAGCGCCGCTTGCTTGCTCGTCAGCGCACCGCGTTACAATCAAGTCAGCCACACCTTAAGCATGTCCGATTCAACTCATTTGACCTCAATATTGGAATCAAATAAGTACAACCAATCAATTTTATACCAAAAAGCAACAAGAAAATCCACACGAATTTTACAAAAAGAAAACGTTATTTTGGTGCACAAAATTCTCGCTGCTGCGGGGTTCGAGCCCAGGACGAACATCGTAACCTTTCTGCTTTCATGCCGGATTTCACAAAAACCAATCCGGAGGAACCTACGTCAAGTATTCGAGCCCCATCATGGTTTCACCGAGTAAACACAACCTGTTTGTGTAGGCAGTGGTTGGCGCTGAGTTTACAAGCACCTTTACTCTGTGGGGTGGCGATCACCGTAGCCTGTGACAGTTGTGGCTGCATAGAAATCATTGCACCTTTTGTGACTGCCTACAGTATAGTGTACAGTGACTACGCCTATTCAGCGCATTCAACAAGGTAGATGACCAGTATCAGTTTAGGGTATATAATATCACCCCATCAGAGTTTTCGAATAGCATACGCTAAGTTGTCGTACTTGTCCCCGCTATTTCCGTCATATAGCGGCAGCCCGCAAGCGATTACCGCACAACGCATGCAGAGTATTACGAAGCTCTAATGCAAAGCTTTGCGTACGCTATTCGAACACTGGAGAAGGCCCTCCAAGCACTACGGCGCTTTTCGCGATCAGCAAGCCTTTCTGAATTAGTATAGCCGGAACGCTCTTTGTGTGTGCGTGCGCGCGCGTGTGTGCTAAAGTATGTATTTTTGTGTGGGTTGTGTGGGTGCGTTTGTGTGAGTGTGCGTGCTTGAGTGACCGTTTTTTTGCTGCGTGTACGTGCAAATTTCCTCTAATTTCTTTTTTTTGCCGTATACACCTACCTAATTATCCTAATTCTCCACCTCAGCACTGGTAATCAGACCGAATGCTAAAACCTTGTTAACTTTTCGGCCTTCCACTTGATCCATCTCTGTCACTTTCTTATTGATACGGTAGCTTGTGATGACCACTTAGGGCTAAGCTGTAGTTGTTTGAAGCCGAAAACGGCCCTTGTAGCGATGGCGCAACAGCTTTCACTGTAAAATGAAGAGTTATGAGTAACTTACTAGCCAGCCCTCCTAGTACTTTGCCATAGAGTATCGCTCAAGTACCATATAAAATTGTTGCTTGATTCATATTGTGCAGTTGCTATCTAGTTATGAATTATGTGCTATGTGTCCACATATTCTTTGTGGAATAGCTCAAATTATTCACTGATGGCACCATAACTAAGTAGTGTTTGCAGAACTTTCTATATTTACGTCAGTTGCTTCTTTTGGGTAAAGGGAAACAGCATAAACGACCATAAGTATGGATTCGTTTATCGGAGTAGCGATGATTATTAGTTTTGGCTGCCTATCGACGTATCCGTCCTTCCCCGTACACGGGCAACTTCTCACTCCGCAGCGTGCGGCGCTAACCGTTAGGCCTCTGCAGCGGACGTTTTCCAGCACTCTTACTGCGAGCTATTTACATACACCATTTAGTGCTGGCGATACTCCGATCTCGAGAAAATATCAGCGTGTTCTCAGCGATCCAGCGAGATAGCGCAATGTGCGTGCACGGCACTCCACCTGTCGCGATGTAAAATGGTCCGTAAATACTTTTCTCTAGTCATGAAATTTCCACGTCACTCAATGGAAGAGCTTCATACAACGCCCGCACTTGCGACTCCGTAGCGCTGGCTTCGATAGAGGAGCGAGCATGGAGGAAGGAGGAGTGAGGAAGCCGGCTCGGCTGGCTGCTTCGCTGGCCGCCATTACCGGAGTGCTGGCATGGAGTCGTGGTGATTGTGCGGATCGATTTCTTTTTTTTTGCTTTTTGGGGTCGCATCGTGTTGACAGTGATCGTCTTGACAGTGCCAAACACCTACTATGTGCGGGCAGACGCTTTGAATACAAGGGCGCCATAGAGATGTTTCCCTGCTCTGTTTCCCAGCGAACGCTGAACTACGCGACCGGCGGAAACGTGCGATCTCGTGATAAAAGACTGCCGGTTTTCCGTTCAACTCAGAGAAAGCTCGCGTGTGTGAAAAACATTTCGACACCAGTAACATTGTACGTGCGGACGTGTGCACTGTGAACAGTGTCATCGTTTCGCTGCCCCGAGAACGACCCAGACTGGTGCAGGGCGCGTACCAAGGATTTTCGAAGGTTTGCCTTCTTACCTTTCCAAACCAGAACAGCGTTCACGTGCAACAAAGCAGCCACCTCTAATAAGGCCGCGATAGCTATCTGCGGATTTTGATGAGAAAATATCTGAACAAGTGTATTTGATGAGAAACGCTTCCGTGAACGCGCTACAGCCCTGCTAAGTGCAGCCTATCGATGACCACCTGCTTACAGTGGCAACTCTGGTGGCCAATTTTGTCCCAATATGAAACTGTCGCGGGAGTTTCATGACCAGAAAAAAACTATTAAAGGACGATTCCTGTACTTTGCTTTACGGGGCGCAGTCACCCGTGCCTGTGTGCCCTCGTTTATCTTATCGTGGAAGCAGTTTTTACGTCATGCGCTTTCACCGGAAGAATAGCTTTTAGGCTACTGAGCACGCAAAGTTCACTTCTTTTGCTGCAGAGGCCCCAGTAGCAAAAGCAAAAGTGCCGCCATACGTACGAAGTGAATGAAGATGAGTGGGCGAAGCTCTGGAGGCAAACCTGGTAAACCATGAATCCTCCGTAGATTTTGCCCACTTGATTTTATCACAACGCTGCTCGTAGCCTATGTCACTGCACAAAATCGAACGATTGCCTTCTACCAATGATACACGCCTTATGTGACATCATTCCTATTTTATAACATCTCTCATCTTTCATCAACTACAAGTAAGGCCGTCTAGTTTATAACGATTCGCATCTTTTCATCGATGGATGGATGGATGGGGCTGTAGCCTTTAGATCAGGCGGCGACTAACGCCACCTAGCCGTAATACTTAGTGAACTAACCATTAGATTTATCTTTTTTCCTTAAATAGTGAGGTTGAGGATTCGTACTTTGCATTGAAGGGTTGATTTTCACTCGTGCCTTGACTTTAGCCACCAATCAGATAACATCCTTCTAGTTAATTTTTCCCGCTTAAAGTCTATTTCGCCCTCCCTGTCCCTAAACCCAAGTGCTTTGAAGAACTCTGCACCATCATTCTGAGCTATAGGGTGAACTCCTTTACAGATCATTATTAAGTGTTCGGCAGTTTCCTCCTCCTCCCCACATTCACTGTATACCGTGTCTACCCCTTCGTATTTGGCCCGATATGTCTTGGTTCGCAATACTTCCGTCCTGGCCTCAAACAGTAGAGAACTACCCCGAGTATTATCATAGATCCTTTCCTTGGCAATTTCCTGCTTAAAAATTGGATAGATCTCTAATGCGGACTTCTTAATCATACCGATTCTCCACATGTCAGTCTCCGTTTCCTTCACCTTCTTCTTAACTGATAGTTCTTTTTGGTTTGGCCTCCTGCTGTTTTCTAAGTATTCACCAGTCAATTTCCTGGTTCGCTTCCTCCATTTTGTATCGACATTCTTCATGTACAAGTAGCTGAAAACCTTCCTAGCCCAACGCTCCTCCCCCATTTCTCTCAATCGCTTCTCAAATTTTATCTTGCTGCTAGCTTCCTTGCCCTCAAATGATATACATCCCATGTCACCTTGTACTCCCTGGTTTGGTGTATTCCCGTGAGCTCCTAAAGCAAGTCTACCTATTCCACGTTGCTTAATTTCTATTCTTGCTTGAACTTCTGATCTCACGCACAAGACTGCATTGCCGAACGTCAGCCCAGGAACCATGACCCCTTTCCATATTCCTCTCACAACATCATACCTATTGAAATTCAACAGTGCCCTATTTTTCATCACTGCTGCATTCCTGTCAAATTGAGTCATCACGTATATTTCGTGTTTCCTTAGGTACTCGGTCCCATTACTTATCCATACGCCCAGATATTTGCATTTTTCTGATATCTCTAGCGTGACCTCTTGTATTCTAACTCACTACCTTCGTTATCATTGAAAATCATGACTGCTGATTTTTTCTTACTGAATCTACAATCTAACCTACCTCCCTCAACCAGACGTGGTGAACGCCCTGCAACAAATCGTATAGGAAAATCCATCCTTCACGCTGGAACAAATAAAGAGGGCTCTCAAGGATTAGATGCCTAATATTGAAGTGAGCACGTCGAAGATTGATCGGATTCTCGATGGCCATGGTTATTCGTTGAAGCTGCTGAACCCGAGCCCAGCAGATCGAAATTGCGCTGGCGTGAAAGAGCTGCGGCGCCAATATGCCTGGTGGCTTCAGAGCGAGGGAACTACGCTAACACGATACTACATCAAAAAGAACAACGTCAACGTATCGTGCTCGCGCAGTTTCGGAAGGGCGAAGCGAGGTGCTCCAGCATGCCGTTTGTGAACTATTGCGAAGGGGGAGAATGTAAATGTTATAGCCTGCATGTCAGCGAACGGCCTTCTCCATCGGACAATTGTGGACAAGGCCCACTGGGCTGTCTTCAATGAATTTCTCGCAGAAGTGTCGAGTAAAGTTTCACAGTAGGAACCAGGAATACAGGCAGTGTTCCTGTTTGACAGCGCACCAGCGCACTGCCGCGTCGAACAGGCTGTCTTTGCGGCAAGCGACCACACAGTCAAGTTGCTACCGCCATACAGCCCATTCTTTAATCCGATTGAGGAGCTTTTCTCAAACTTCAAGGCAGGTGTAAAGGGCTTCCTAAGCGAGCAGAGTGATGATCTCCTCACGACACCGAGAGGGATCTCTAAGAAAGAACATCACCGTGCTCTGCTGGTTGAGGCCGCGGGGCACTCTATGCAGTACATCCAGCGTGGGGACTGTGCCGCTTATGATAGGCACAATTACACTTTTGTACAAGCTGTCTTCAACTGCCTTGATATGTATAACACTGATAAGCAGCACAACTACGGGTGCGTGTTCATGAAAACGGCTTTGCCTGTATAATAATAAATTCTCTTTTTCACGGACTTGCCCCGGTTTTCTTTCATTACCCATCTCATAACCGATTTACCAAGCTCGACGTTATAGCAACAACAATTTTTTCTTGAGGTACGGTGGATGTTTTAGCCGGGCATTGTCTTTGCTTCGGCAATGCGAAAACATGTCAGGTAGGTCGTAACTATAGAGACCGGATCTATAGGCACTAAAAAACCGGAATTTAGGCGCCAAAAACAGGCGGCCAAAACACTGTTTTGGGCTCTCAGTATCGTGAATATAGGCACAATAAACTTTGACAAAACTCCAATTTTTCAATAAACACACGTGGGATCTGTCTCTACGACATGAAAGCAAGCGAAAATGTTTGAGTTTATAATGGTACAAACGCGCAATGCTTTAGCATTGACATGCGTTTTTCCACGGGGTTCGCCGAATACGGTCTCTCCGTTTCTAGTTCAGCATGGTAGGTTAAGTGTGCACCGTCGAATAAACATGCTTCTGGGTCTCTTTCTTTGGGGCATAGCTGGGAAGGGCTACACATGTGCAAATAGCCAGAGCGCAAAGCGCCAGAAGGATTTTTTTGTGGCGTATTTCCTTGGTCTAACCACACAGGCTAAATTTTTCTTCTGTGTGTGAACACCTTAAAGGGTCGTTACACAATGCATGCACTGGGTGCTCAAGATCTCACTTACCAAGGTTTGAAGTACTACGCACGTCATAAAGAGGTGATATGCCAAACTGGACATGGCTTGACCTTCATCTCATGGGCATGCGCCCCAACAAGGTGAAGGTTATAGATTGGTCCTGCATATGTCAAAAGTAGTAGTAACACTGCGAGAACTATTTCAGACAATGTGTGTAATTTGTGCAAACGGTTGCCTAAATAGAAGTATGAAGGTTGACAAAAACGTTAGAACACACAGACGAAAAATATTCGCCTTATTCATTTAATTTCGTATCGAGAGGGATGCGAGATTAAGGTGCCTTTATTTCATTTGCGTTGGTGTTCTCGCAGTTCTGGCATCGTTTCAGTGCCAGCATTCCCATCGCTTGGCGTAGTTTTCGTGCATCGTCCCTTACAGAAGTTGCAGCGGTGTGACGCTGCGTATCGGGGTAAGGATACGTTATCGAAGCCAGCCTCTCCAAACGTGTGCGCAGATAGGGATCCATCCCACAAAAATTCGCAGTACAATACAAAAAACATCGAACATGGGCTGACATGGGCATCTCATGCGAGTGTAGTTTACGCGCGCATGACGTGCTCATGCGCGTCGTGTGATGCTCCAGTTTCAAGTGGCTCTGATACCAATCGCGGGGAAGAAATCAGACTTGCGAAGTCTACATAGAGTGAGTGGCGAAGGTTTCAAGCTCACCTCTTCATATCATGCTTTTGCAGCTTCTAATGATCAAATTGAAAATTCTTGAAATACAAAGCTTTTCAGTGGGCACGCAACATTTTCTACTGTCAAAGTAAAAATTCTCAGGTGACCTAGTGAAGAAGCACATCTAAATGACAAAGAAAACAAAATCTACTCAGATATTACTTTTTTTTATCGGCACTTTACTTTCGCTGATGACTCTCCACAGTTTCGCAATCATTCTTCATCTTCCTGCCGCTGCACAGAAGCACCTCCTGCTCCCTACGCATCCGAGCGCACGCTAGAGAGAGGTAACCCAACATGGATGGTATACATGTCTAGAGTCTAATCGACCTTCTTTTTGGATAAATGCCTTCTAGGCTTGACAGTTCTAAAACTAACTTGTGGAATAAAGTGTAGTTTGCTACCCAGAGTGTCCCGAAATCTAAACATTGCCGAGTAAAATGAATACCGAGCTTTAGTGGTGCTTGAAAGCAAAATTTAAGGTTAAATAGCGTTTATATAGGCATCGATTTTGAAAACAGGCATTTACAGGCACTTATAAGAATTGAGGCAGCAACGTCCGAAATAGGCATATATAGGCACTAAAAAAGCACTATAAAAGCTCTCCTTGCCCTCTAATTTGTGCTCATGTGTCAAAATGACACGATAGGAACGACAAAGGCATTTGCATATAATCCGGCCTCTCGTCGTAACACTGTATATCCGTAATCAAGCATAAGACACCCGGTCTGCCTGCTCCGAAACTTGCTACAAAAAGATTTGTCAACCACTCCTTCGGCTCAACTAATATACATCTGGTTACCCTGTGAAACAAATCCGTTGTAGTAGAGGGCAGTTCCCATAATTGAGATACATAATATTGCTATTTGCAAGCGATCATTTGCTGATGCGCCATTGAATTCTGTGCCTGGCTCGTGCCTTTCTTTCTACATTATACACCACGCCGTTTCTTATAGATTAGTGTGCTTGGAATAAGCGTGCCTGTTTGGTAAAGAGCGCCTGTCCGTTCAAAGTAGTGCGGCCTGGCTGCCCGCGTTTTCAAGGCATACTTCGAACATGAGAAGCAACAAAAAAGCCACCCACATCTTCCCACACGACGAGCTGGAGTAAATGCATCACAGAGTGGTCAGGGTATCGGTTAAATGTTGCGTAATTGAGTACGGTTTGGAAAATGCTTTATTGTAATTTAGCCTTTATTAATCCAACTTATTGATTGAAGGAGGAGCGTCGCCCTCAACGAGTGGTGGGACGCTGATGTTGGGTTGTACACCACTGCTTCTTGAAGATACTGTTGCTTCCATCGCATCTACTCGAGTGAAGAAAAGCGTCAAGTCAAGCGAAATAATATAAAAACGCCTTTGACTGAATTCGAAACGTGCGATCTGCTGCCTACATGTACCGGTTGGCCGGTGAACGGCTGTGCGGCACGAGCAGTCAGTTTTTTTACTAGCAGACGCTGCCTGCATAGGCCTTCTAGTTATTATTCTCTCAATTACATTTCGTTTGATATTCATGAAGGCCCGTTAGAGAGTTCTTGCGTGAATGTTAGTTATGAGGACGTCACGTATGTCAATAGTGATCAAGTTGGTTGGCCGAGTTATAAGTATTACGTTATTGCTCTCTCACAGACGTTTCGTTTGCTATGCATGGAGACAGGTTAGGACAGCGCGTGCATGTGTGATAGGCGTGATGACGTCACGTGACTCACTAGTGATCATGTCGCTAGGCCGAGTGAGAATGTTCAACTTATTACCCTCTCAAAGACGTTTCGTTGGGTGTGCATGAATGCAGGTTACAGGGTGCTTGCGTGGGTGTGAGGCGTGATGAAGTCACGCAAGTCACTAGTAATCACGTCACTAGGTCGAGTGACAGCGTTCGAGTTATTACTGTCTCAAGGTCATTTCGATTGATATGCATGAAGACAGGTTATGACAGCGCATGCGTGTGTGATAGGCGTGTTGACGTCACGCTAGTCACTAGTGATGACGTCACTAGGCCTAGTGACATCATCATCATCATCATCATGATCATCATCATCATCAGCCTGACTACGTCTACTGCAGGACAAAGGCCTCTCCCATGTTCCGTCAGTTAACCCGGTCCTGTGCTTGCTGCTGCCAATTTATACAGGAAAACTTTTTAATCTCATCTGCCCACCTAACCTTCTGTATCCCCCTAACCCGCTTCCCTTCTCTGGGAATCCTGTTAGTTACCCTTAATGACCAGCGGTTATCCTGTCTACGCGCTACATGCCCGGCCCATGTCCATTTCCTCTTCTTTATTTTAACAATGATATCCTTAACCCCCGTTTGTCCCCTAATCCACTCTGCTCTCTTCTTGTCTCTTGAGGTTACACCTACCATTTTTCTTTCCATTGCTCGCTGCGTCGTCCTGAATTTAAGCTGAACCCTCTTTGTAAGTCTCCAGGTTTCTGCTCCGTAGCTAAGTAACGGCGAGATACAGCTGTTATATACCTTCGTCTTGAGGGATAGTGGCAATCTACCTGTCATAATTTGAGAGTGCTTGCCGAATATGCTCCACCCCATTCTTATTCTTCTAGTTACTTCAATCTCGTGGTTCGGCTCTGCGGTTATTACCTGCCCTAAGTAGACATGGTATTTTACAACTTCAAGTGCACTATTACCTATCTCGAAGCACTGCTCCTTTCCGAGGTTGTTGTACATTACTTTCGTTTTCTGCAGATTAATTTTAAGACCCGCCTTTGTGCTCTTCTTGTCTAACTCCGTAATCACAAGCTGCGATTCATCCCCTGAGTTACTCAGCAATGCAATGTCATCGGCGAATCGCAGGTTACTAAGGTATTCTCCATTAACTCTTATCACTAACTGTTCCCATTCTAGGCTTCTGAAAACCTCCCGTAAGCAAGCGGTAAATAGCATTGGGGAGACTGTGTCCCCCTGTCTTACACCCTTCTTGATTGGTATTCTGTTGCTTTCTTTATGGAGCACTATGGTAGCAGTTGATCCCCTGTAGATTTCTTCTAGAATGATTATATATACTTCAACTGCGCCCTGATTCCTCAGTGTCTGCATGACGGCTGATATTTGTACTGTATCAAACGTCTTCTCGTAATCTATGAAGGCTATGTATAGTGGTTGGTTATACTCTGAGCATTTCTCTATTACCTGATTGATAGTATGAATGTGGTCAATTGTTGAATAGCCTGTTCGAAATTCTGCTTGTTCCTTTGGTCGATTGAATTCTAATGTTTTTCTTACCCTGTTAGCAATTAACTTTGTAAATAGCTTGTATACTACAGAGAGCAAGCTGATCGGCCTGTAATTCTTCAAGTCCTTGTCATCTCCTTTCTTATGTATTAGGATGATGTTAGCGTTCTTCCGAGACTCTGGTACTTTTCTTGTCAGGAGACACCTCGTAAACAAGGTGGCTAGTTTTTCTAACACAATCTGTCCTCCATCTTTCAGCAGATCTGATGTTACCTGGTCGTCACCAGCAGCTTTGCCTCTGTGCATGCTCTCCAAAGCTTTTCTGACTTCATCTATCATTACTGGTGGGGTGTCATTACTGGTGGGTTGTCCCGGCTACTGTACAGATCTCTGTAAAACTCCTCCGCTATTTTAACTATCCTATCCATATTGGTAGTTATTTTGCCTTCTTTGTCCCTTAGTGCATACCTCTGACTTTTGCCTATCCCAAGTTTCCTCTTCACTGCTTTGACGCTTCCTCCGTTTTTCAGAGTGACAACGTGCGAATTATTACTTTCCCAAAGACGTTTTCTTTTATATGCATGAAGACAGGTTAGGACACCGCGTGCGTGTGTGATAGGCGTGATGACGTTACGTGAGTCACTAGTGATGACGTCACTAGGCCTAGTGACAACGTTCGAGCTATTACTCTTTCAAAGACGTTTCGTTTGATACGCATGAAGGCACATTAGAGAGAGCTTGTGTGAGTCTTAGGCGAGATGACGTCACGCAAGTCACTAAGAATGAAGTCACTAGGCCTAGTGACAGCGTTCAAGTTATTACTCTCTCAAAGATGTTTCGTTTGATATGTATAAAGTCAGGTTAGACACTGCGTGCGTGGGTGATAGGCGTGATGACGTCACCTGACTCACTAGTGGTCAAGTCAGTTGGCCGAGTCATAGGTAACACGTTATTGCTCTCCCAAAGAGGTATCGTTTGGTATGCATCTCGGCAGGCTAGTAAATTACGTGCGCGGGTGATATGGGCGATGACATCCTCTCAGTCACTGGTGATCTGATGGCTTGGCCGAGTTTTAGGGATTAAGCTCCTGCCCTTTGAAAGACGTTTTGTTTGATATGCATCACCGAAGCTTAAGGCAGTGCGTGCGTGAGTGATATGCGTGAGGACGTCACCTGAGTCACTCGTGATGACATCATTGGCCTGGGTAATAGGCATCAAGCTGTGTGGACGGCATTTCTTTTGATATGCATGTCGAAGATATGAATAGTGCTTACGCGGGTGATAGGCGTGATGAAGTCGCGTGAGTCACATTGTGTCACTCGTGACTCACTCATGGTTTTTATTCTTAAATACACTCCAAAGCTATTCACTCCACGCACGCATTACCGAAAACTCTGGGTCGTTTTGAAGTCACAATGTCATCAGGATTAAATTTGCTGGTATCTGGATAAAATCGGCTAGTGGTTGGATTAATTTTCGTGGCATTCGGATTGAAATGAATGGTACCTAGATTCATTTGACTGGCGCCTAGATTAATTTGGCTGGCGATTAGATTAACTAAAGCGGGAAAACCTGTAGTTCAAAGGGTAGTCAGACGGATGCACAGGTGGACGTTTTACGTGGATTCACGGACTATAGGCTCCACGTACAGATGAGCTAATGGATGTACAAACGGACGGACAGTCGTATGGCACGGTTGATCATGTATTGGGTTGTCGCATAGTTGATTACACTTTGGGAACGCGGTCGTTTTCACATAAGTTTTGTTTGTTGTTGTGCATGTGTAGAGCTTTGGTTTGGGTTGTTTAGGCCCTCGTGCACACCAACTAGGATGCCCCTAAAATGCTTGGCCTCTGAAAGCTGGCATCGGCAGCGTAGGCCCAACGAACGCGTAAATTAAATGTGGTCGCAGCAGGAATATAACTCTAGCATTCTGCGTCGGAATCAAGTTAACTACGCACAGCCTCGGAACTACTTCTCAAGTACACGTAAGGGCCAGGGTCCCGAAACGTCAATAGTTGTTGCAGTGCTGGCTATCCATTCTAATAACGCTACATATGTACTCCAATCAGACAGATGTCACGTTAACTTAAAGAGAGTTGTAGTCACTAAAGTTTCACTATCTATCAGTGTCCAGGGCCAGAATCCTTACTGGAACGAGAGCTGCATATGAGCTTGCCGCTTCTGGTGTTGCTAATACCCCCGTTGCTGTTGGCTATGTAACGCAACAATAAACATGCTACTGTTTATTGTATGAGCGTGCATACAGCTTTTGTACATATATCTTTGACGTCATTTCATAACATTTCACTCAATAAAAAATTACAACAGTGGGACCTTCTCTCCGCATGCTTTTCATAACATCAATTCCCAAGGTATACGTCAGATTTGCTGATATTTTCACTGCATGCATTTACAAGCGGAGGAAGTTATTTTAACTGCATTTCTAAGCAGACGAGTGGTTGTGTGCTAGAACACCTGCTTGCCATAGAACCAGCCTGGGTGTGATCCTCATATGAACCCAAAAATGTTTGTTTGATGTACTTTCATCATTCTCATTTTCGTCGTTCTCAATTTCAATGATATGATGACGTTTCACTTACAACCAACGACACCAACGGTGACACCAGAATTTCGACAAAACAAGCTCTTCAACGCTGTCGCGTTGATACGTTCACCTGAACCATGCAAACCTAGATCCATTCAAGTTAACTTAAAGTGCGTCTCAAACGAGGGCTTCACGTATTATCTCCCAAAGTTAGCTGAAGAGCCCGCTGACTCATTGAAATGCCGGGCGTTGCCTCTGGAACTGTATAGACAAAGCATCAGTACTAATTTATTGGCTTGAAGTGAAACAAACTGTTCACGTTACCTTCGAACAAACTGTGCCAAAGATGGCGCCAAAAATTTTCGGCCAACTCGTTTAGCTATCGCACTTCATGAGGGACTTCTCAGATAATATCATTTAATAGTGCAGCGTTTTCTCAAACCTGCACGTTGGAGTGAAAAACTATTTTCGCCATTAATTGGCTTTTGATATTCATGAGTGCAGCAATATAAGTAACCCAACGAAAGCGATAACTATTTTATGCTTATAACGAAAACTTAGTTCATCTTCCTTTTGTGCGACAAATATTATTGAAAATTCACTGCGCACCGAGATAAACAGCAAAAAGTTTGACAAACTAAGCACAAGTAATGCTGAGTTTGGAAGCTGGGCTGCGATAGTAGTACGAATATGTCTTTTTTGGCCACCGAACTTCTACCTTTAAACACTCAATTCGTCCGCATATGTGGTTTCCCGCCTACACGATTCTCCCCGGTAATGAAGCCGCTCGTGACGATGTGTGTGATTCTCTCTCCCGGACCGTTACCTCTTTCGACCCCACGTCTCCCCCACACACCTCTGCTCTGAAGCATTACCGCGAAATTCTCTTGCTATCAAACTTCACGCTGCTTTACCCAGATTCTGCATGCACAGGGTCTTTGTAAAGCGGAAGAGTGACTTCTGACACGTTAGCAGAGGAACACCTTGTCATATCCCGCGATTGCCCAGCATTGCAGGATGAAGGTTTACAAGTAACTATTTGACTAGTAGATTACCTTATCTCCGCTAACTTTTTGCCAGCGTATACTGAGAATGCCACCTGCTTGGGCGGCCAGTATTTCCCACCAATTTCTTGTGCTTTTTTGAAGCCGGAGTAAAACACACATAATAAAGCTGCAAACCTCGAATGAACATGGGGGGTAATATGTAGTGTCTAAATCAAATCTGGTACTCATCAATCCATCAAAGACTACTTTCATGGTATTCCATTCCCCGCAGTTCTTTCCAACATCGCTTCATTAGCAGAGACG